>JBBPDJ010000002.1:4212252-4223564 GCA_037974625.1 Cucumis cinereus | reverse complement strand
ATAAGGCAAAATCTTCTTCACAACAAAACTAGAACCAACTATCACAAGTCTCAGTCCCTAGTAAGGCAGGAAGTAAAGGCATACTTTCACAAGAAATATATAACAGAAAGTTGTCCATACTATCGAAGTATCAAATACAGCTACTAGCATCAGGACTATTCAAGAAGAAAAAAGTGGGGAGGGTTGAAAAGGGAAAAGAAGCTCTACTTTGTACCCAGAAACAAAAACACTTTTTTTAATATATATTTGTGGGAGTCACGGGACAACCCAAAGAATGAACCAAACAAGCCAAAAAAATATAATGGAACCGAACATTAATCTCACAGAACTATAGTAATAAATTCTATGGAATGACCCTATGCAAACAACGTCCATACCTGCCACTGTCTTAAACCCAAGCTTGATTGTCCCTTTGTCTCTGTCTCTCCCGCAACCTACACAATCGTCCAAGAAAACCCAAATAGACAAACAAGTAAGACTTCGACAAAATAAAATCCAAATTCTCTATTTAAGGAAGAAACTGCTTGAGTTGACAATATTGGATAACCCCTTAACCTCTCGTCCAAAACCAATATCAGGTTGACATAATCAAATCAAAAGAACTGAAAAAAAAAAAACAGACGGACCTTAGGGTCGTGAACGAAGGTGTGGCCGGACCTAGCATTGGGAGGCAACTCGTACACGATAGCTTCAGGCATTCAATTGTGATCTAAACAAAAAAAAAAAAAACCACCACCATTAAGACGAAACAAAAAACAAAAACTAAATATCAAAAAATAGAGTTCGAAAATAAATTACAGTTTTCCCAGCCCCGTCAGGGCCAACGATCAGCGTCAATGGCTTGAAGAGGGTGATGACGTTCCTATTTTAGGGGTCGAAACTCCGAATGTTTCAATCAACATCTTGTCCGCCATACTCATCTTTCCTAGTTTCACTACTATCCGAAAATTCTTTTAAAAATACGGAGAAATCCCACAGAATCGTCGGAAAACGGATTTCCGCCATATCCAAAAGAAACTCCGACGGCACCGAACAGACTAAACTCCCAGAGAGAGAGCACAGTCTCTTCTTCATCGATTCGTTCTCCATGAACTGTCCGTACAGTTCTTTTCAAACACTCGCCTATTCTCTTCCGTCCCCGTTCATATTCCCAAATCCCTAGTGCCCGAAATCTCACCTCAATTTCACTACTATCCGAAAATTATTTTAAAAACACGGAGTACAAATTCCACGCAAAGTTTCACCGATAAACAACTGCAACCGTGGCGGTAAAGGGGTTTTAAACTCTCACTCTGGGAATCGTCACGGCCTCAAACTCTTCGGTACTTAGAATGCTGTGCGGACTTCACTTCATCGTCATTCGTAGAGCATCAGTTCATCGCCTCGTCGCTTCATGGCCATGGCTTGATAGCTTTGCTGTAACGATTCCAACAGAGAGTCTCGCCGGAGATACTTGAACGATGAGCAACGGCTGCAAGGTCTATATTGCCACAAGGTTTGAATATTTGACTTATACAACTGTCCAAGACAGCTGTTGCTGTAACGATTCCAACAGAGAGTCTCACCGGAGATACTTGAACGATGAGCAACGGCTGCAAGGTCTATAGTGCCAGAAGGTTTGAATCTTTGACTTATACAACTGTCCAAGACAGCTGTTATTTGTTATGGGCATCGATTTGGGCCTAGGCTCCCATTATACACCAAGTTTGACTCTTTGACCGATGACAACTGTCCAGGACAACTGTTATTCGTTATGGGCCTTTATTTGGGCCTGAACTTCTATTTAGGGTTTTGGGCATGTTATAAACAACGTGAGAGAAGTGGAGGAAATGGCAAATTCGGCTTCTTAATTTTTATCAAATAAAAAAAAAAAAAAACTAAGTTTTATGGCAAAATATGTGTGCAGCACATACCATATATTTTAAATTTGTAAAATTTGTTCTTGATATGTGAAATTACTAACTTTTCAATTTTGTATTTCATTCGAATATTGTACGTATGAACTCGTCTAGTTTATGCATCAATTTTGTTTAGATGGACAGTTTAATAGAAAAAACTATCAGATATGCGTTTGCGATGATTTGAGAGAAAGGTGATATAATTTTCTCCAAATTCGAATTTGTTATTTTATACTAGATTTGATTTAATTTAATCGAAAAGGTTTGATTTATTTTAATTTCTTTAAAATATAATATAAAAATTATTCTAATTTAACTTTTTAAAAATATCAAAATATTTGTATATTAACCGAAATTCGATTTGATTTGATTTAAGCTCGTTAACCAACTTTTATAACTTACTCCAATTTCATTATACATTTATAATTGTGGGTTATCAAAATTTGAACAACCATTTCTATAAAATATTGTAGTTCAAAGATTCTCCTATTTTTTCTTCTCATATTTCTCTTCTAATTGGCTTCAAATTATAAAAACAAAATTATATTTTTATTAAAGAAAATATATTATATTACCTTTGTATTTGTTAAAAAATGGGAAAATGTTTTAAGATAAATATCATCCAAATCGGAAAATTTGAATTGTAATATTTTTAAAATAGGTGTCTAGGTGATCGTTACATTATAAAAAATATAAATAAATATTCAATTATATTCGAAAAAATATCTATATCAAATACGACAAATGTCTAAGTATGGATCTAGTGGAAGGTCCGAGTGTAATTGGGCCTTGAAATACAGTGAAGTTGGCCTTGTTATGTTCAATAACGGGGAATTGGATGGATTTTGTTCATTCTTCAAGTGCATTTTCTTTCGCGGGTGAACTTCAGTTTACTGAGGAATAATAAATCTCAATTCCTGCAATCGCCTTTCAAGGTAAGCTTTCGATTGCTGTTCGTTTCTTATCGCACCCTCCATTGTTTCTTGCCAATTGAATTCAAAGGTTTTCTTCAATATTTTTGAAATTTTCATGTTTAATTAAACTTAGGGCTTTCTCTTGAGAATTTTCGATCTGGTTTGTTTCTTAGGTTATTTCCGAAATAAAAAATTTAGGTAAGAGAAAGAAGATTTATGTAGATCCTGATTGTGGCCGATGAACTGAGTTTCTGAATCACCTGAATGTAGTCTCATGATTGAACTGTTTTCTTGAGCCGAAACCATGAATTTCGAGTTTTTTTTTTTTTTTTTTGTTATTCATTTAATTTGTTAGTTTCTCAGGAATATATTAGAAATGAAGTTCGTTATGGAGTTTGCTGAGAATTTGGTATTAAGACTTATGGAGGATCCAAAAGAGAGGGATCGCAAATTCAGAGAGCACGTGTATGCTGTCAAGGATCGGTGCCAAAAGACGAAGGAGATGTGGAGCTATCCTCTTCGTCCTTATGGATTTTGGACGTTTGACCGCCACAATTCTCAGCTGAAGTGGGACGCACAAATTAGTCAAGCTCCTGGTAGGAGGGATCCTTATGATGATATGCTTCAGGACTTCAACAATAACTCCAAGTGATATGTGAAGGTTCTGTTTCTTATGCTTTTTCATATCCAATTTGATTCCGTTATAAAACTGTTCGGAACTTGAATCCTTTTGTTGAGAATTTTTAGCACGGTTGACCCAGTCTAGGAATAATATGGAATGACCGGTCCTAAAAATTAACTAAAACTAACATTTTGCCTACGTTACAAAGCACTCTAATGCTTGGAACTTCCAAACTCGGTCGCACTAGACCACCCTTTGCATTTAAATCCCCCGTGTTCATTTGCAGTAGAGGGCTCTGCGCCCAATCACTGCCTAAAAGATGAGACTTGAGAGCCTCTCAGAATTCTATTTAATTTAAACTGGTCGTGATGACAATTGAAAACCAATTATTGTGGAATCACAGCCGAGGCTCTCTAAAGCATTAATATTTTAGAAATTACGATAGGCTTTAAAATCCAACCGGGTTCTGCCATATTTTTGCAGTGGTTGGGCACCTGTGTGTCTTTTGAAGAAATTGTGACGGTCATGAACATTGTGTTAGGGCTCCTGATTATTTCATGTTGTCCCTAACATAAGCTGTTTGAGGTAGTAGAGTGTTGAATGACACAAGCAGAATGACATATAACATTCTTTATTGGTTCTTAGGATCGGTTTATTGTGCATTAATGCCTCTACTTCTAAGATATCGCTTTTGTTGATGAGTTAACTCGGTTAGCCATAGTTCTTATGATGTTATCATATCCTTTAGGTAGAAAAGGGATTATTTGAGTTTGGGAGAGAGTTACCTCTAGGTAGATCCCCCTGATGTCGTTGTTGAAATACTATGCAGAATATTTGCCAGAGCTCTGATTTCGGTGGTGGAAACTGGGAAGCTCTCAAGCAATTTGTTTGAACTTTGGTTTATTGGTGTTTAATTTCTTGTGCTGTTAAGGAAGCACTTTGTGGGTTTGTATTGTCAAACTGAGATTTTGGTGCTGGAATAAACGTACCTTTTAGCTCATGACACTTGTATTTCATGTTGGTGAATTTGAGGTACCGATCCCATCATTTTGCATTGATGTTTTATGTATACATCCCTTGAAATTTCTTCTTATAGTTTATATTAATATCAACTGTTATTCATGGCTCTGCCGAGTTCTTGATGGATTAATTCCTCATAATTTTTTGTGGGAGCCATCAAAGTAGCTGAAGCTAGGTTTCTTAATCCGAGCAGTTGGCTTTTGAAAATTGTACATGTTTTTCTCCTATCTTCTTTACTGTAGTTTGTCAAAGGAAATATTTGAATTTTTGGCCAAACTTTATATTTGATAACCATTTTGCTTTTTGTTTTTGGTTTTTGAACATTAATTCTATTTTTTCTTAATTTCTTATAATGATTTGCATGTTTCTTGATTTTTTTTAAAAAAAAAGCTTTTAAAATCTTTCTGTTCCTAGCAAAATTTGCCTTGCAAAAGGTGGAATATGATTTTTTTAAAATTTTTTTTTTGACTTTTTAAGATGAGAAATTGTCAAAAGCGGCAAAATAGAAAAAATATTCAAATCCTAAACCCTAAGTATAGTGAAGTTTTTGGTAGTTTTTGGCTACGGAGTGTCTATAATTTAATTGTTTTTATTACCATTCTTAAAAGAACCTCTTTTAGATTTTTATTTTTATTTCTGAAATTTAGTAAAGAATCAAACATTTCAGAGAAGTCATGTTAAAAGAAAAAGAAGTCTCAACAAATAGGGTCTTACTTATGCATCTTGGCCTTCAATTTGGAGTTCTCTTCGTTTGTTTTGTTTTTAAATGTCACCATTGTTGTGTATGTATTGGGGTTTTTTTTTCTTTTTTTCTTTTTCTTTTTCCACTAGAAAATTGATTTATTAGTAGATTTTATTTTACCTTTGAGATTTATTGTCAAAATACATGTGAACTTTTTTACCATCATATTATAATAACCTATGTTATAAGTATAAGCTATAAAAACACTTTCCTCAAGATGGGTTCCAAGTGCTACCCTCTGTTGTTGAAGTTCGTTGGATAGTTGTGACCTCAAACATTTATACCTTCCTTCGTTGTACTCTTTTACTCAAATTACTAAAAAATCAAATTATTAAAAAATGATATTTTAAATATTTAAAAAACTATATAAAATTAAGTGATAATTCTCGATTAATAATTTTTCAAAAAACACTAAAAAACTAATTATTCAAAAATTAATATGAAATAATCTCTTATTTTTCTAAAATGACTTTTGTCAAACACCATATTTTTTAAAAGATGATTTTGAGACTAAAATCATTCCTAAAAGGTATAATTTTAAAATGCATTTTTCATACAAATTTTGAATATTTTGAAGTATTTTCAATTTTGACCGTTCTAAAATTACTCCAAGATGCTATGAATGGTATCTGCCTCTAGAACCATGGAACCTAAAAGGCAAGCATATCGTTCTAAAACTTCACTTGTTCGCTTAATATACAGACATCAACTGAGTTTTCCATAACAACATCATCAAGTCCCATTCACACATTTACAGCCTTCCAAGGCTTCAACATCGTTGTGCTCGTACATCGTGAATCATACAATCTTGCAAACCACGCGATTAGTTAGTCAAACAAACTAAACCCCATTTTCTAATTGGGACCTGCAACCGAATCCGAGTCCGAATCAGAATCAGAACCCGAACCTGCTTCGTGCTTGGACGGAGCTTGTTCAGGAGTAGTTGGAGGAGATGTCTCTTCCTTCTCCTTTGCCTCGCCCTGCTGCTTAAACGCCTTCGCCATCTTACTCACAGGAACCTCGGGACAATAGTCGAAGACATGGTAACCCTTCTGCCTCATTTCTTTCACCTTGCTGTTGTAGCTCTCCAACCACTGAGCTGCAGTCGGCACTGCCATGTCTGCGAACTTGTGGAACGATGGAAGCCGATAAAGTCTTGCCCAGATCTTCACTCCTTGGTCTAGAACCAACTGCTTGTACTCATTCGCTGCATAGTGAAACGCTGCGCGTGGTCCGCTGGTTTGAAACTCGTTCACAAGTTTTTGTCCAGTTCTAGCAGCTTTTTGGATGAGATGCTGAGTAATTTGAACGGCTTGTTTTGCTAGAGGAGGTGCACGCTTATCAAACTCATGTGTAGCTTTGTCAACCTGCAACAGATTCATTCCACACCACAATTTAAAAGTGTTCATTTCAGCTAGAAATCATTTATTCATAGAACACAAATTCGTACTGGAGACTCTAATAATAGTCCTTTGAAGAAATTACGAAGAACCTCAGAAATTTTTCATCTTCTCTAACTTGTTACGAACAAACTCTCATAGCTATCCCTAGTCTGAAACAGATTTCAATGCATCTTTTTCCTGAATTGATCGTTGAAACTCAAATTTCTAACAGGTAAGGACATATACGAATTGTAATTCAATTGGCCAGTTAGAGAGACGGAGACACTTGATTATAGTTGCTTCCGTTTTAAGAACGATTTCTAGATAAATCTAATCAGAAAGCAAAGCATCTCCATCTAATCAAACACCAGCCAGATCGATATTCGTCCGTACCATCTTAAATCATAAAACAAACAAATATACTAATATACTAAATTGATCCAAGAATGTCATCTAAAGATCTAAAGAAAGTCCAAGAGATTATAGAAACTAAAGAATACCTTCTCGTCAATAAAAACAAGAACATCATCAGGCGCGATTCGAAGCTTCTCGTAAGCAGGAGTTACAACGGTGTTAACAGCGCTCTCCACACTATCAACCGCAGATCTCAAAGGTCCAGAGTTCTGCTTCGCGTAATCATACAGATTCGTAACACACACAATCGTTTGAATCAAAGCAATCCTAACAAAACCTAGATGCTTCAGCTCCAAATTCTGGCTTTCACTCTCCATCTGTCAATTCCAATCGATCTGGACCGCAAATTCTTCGACACACAAATATAAATATAAAGAATTAAGAACAAAAATTTGAATATAGATTCAACAATCAACTAAGTCTTACAGTAATTTTTGTCTTCGAGAAATGAGATTTGCTGCTCTTGTAGTTTCCTTTTCGGCTCTCTAAAAGATATCGAAGATCACAACGGGTTTGTAGTTTATATATAAAGGATTTGCAATGATCCAACGGCTGAGATGAAAAGAAGGAAAAGGTAGGCCCCCCTGATTGAATAGTTCTAGGAGAATCTTATTCTTGGGTGAAGGAATTGATAGAGTGGGCCAACCATTAGGAATGGGAAGAGGTAATTTTTGATGTGATTCCATATTCTAGTGTGCCTTAGATCTTTCCAGAAAGGACACGTGGCGGTTGATGACATGGCGCACTCCAAAATCTCTATTCTTTATTATTTCTTTGGACAATACTATCCTAAGTTATTTAATTGTTTATATAATTAACTGATACGATGTTTACGACCAATAATATTAAATAATATTTCACAATTTTGTAATAACAAGTACTATAGAATATAGGTGATAGAGTGATATTATAGTCTAAGTAAGTTTAATTCAATAATAATTGACGTAAATTTTCAATTTTAAAGTGAGAGATTAGATCATTTATCATTATTGTTGTACCTACAAAAATTGAAGTTTAAATATTTACATTTATATGGTTTAAAGTAAAAGAAAAGGACAATTTACGTTTAAGCTATTTATCAAAGAAACACTTGCAAATATTTAAATTCAGAGTATTAGCATATATAACATTTTAAAAAATTGCAAATATAACAAAATCTGTCAAAATGTATCACTGACATACCGTAAGAGTCTATTGACAGTAGTTGCTATATTTGCATTTTTTTAAATGTTGTTATACACTTAACTATTCTCTCTTAAATTATTATTCATTATAATTCTCTTATATTAAATTTATTGAAAATTATGTCACATCGATCCATGTTCAAAAGAGTGTTAAGTTTTTGGGTTGTGACAACTTTAATTTTTAAGACAAGTCTAGTTCGGGAGACCAATAAGTGGAAAGAATATTGTACGGGCAAAAAAATGACAGCCATATATTTGTTTAATCGTTTGGATTATAATATTCTAAACAAAGGAAGTTGAGTATATAATATATGTTCTTACCATTACAATTTGTATTCAATGGTCGGTTATTGGCGGTTTCAATTTGTCATTTGTGTCTAATTCTATTTGTCCACCTAACTCAATATTTTTACTAATTATATTTTTATATTTAAGACATTTATTCCACAAATATAATGTAAAATATAATATTACTGAAAAACTATATACTTAAAAAAAATACATATAAAAACATTACCGTTATATGTATTGATACGACAAATTAAATTTTAAAATTTTGCACTCTACGTTGTCGTTGAACTCATTGAATCTAAGGTCAATTGTCCAGACTCTTAGGTAAAAGGTAGGGGTTTTTACCTAAAAAATATCCTTTATTTACCCTATATTTCATAAACAATTTAGGTTTTGAATTGTTTTGAGTTTTTAACTTAAATCTTGGATTAGTTGAACATGTTCACTATGATTTCAAAAGTTCAAAAATATTTAATTTTTTTGTTATAAATTTAATCTTTTAATTTTGAATTTATTTTTGTTATATATTTTTTTTCGGTTGATATTTATTTATAATGTGATATGATTTATATTTCAAATTAATATTTCATTCATTTTTTAAGGTTTAATTTATGTACTTCCATATCCTAGTTGTCAATGAATCACCTCTTCGTTAAAATCTCAAATATATGTCGAATTTAATTAGTAATATGCTAAAAATAGTAAAATTTAGACTATGGTGTAATTGATGCTTATTTAGGGTAGAA
Source organism: Cucumis cinereus (assembly GCA_037974625.1). Classification (NCBI taxonomy): domain Eukaryota; kingdom Viridiplantae; phylum Streptophyta; class Magnoliopsida; order Cucurbitales; family Cucurbitaceae; genus Cucumis; species Cucumis cinereus. Next base: position 4,214,351 of record JBBPDJ010000002.1, on the reverse strand, counting down.
ATCACTAGAAGTACATGTGGCCCATTGACATGAACAACCCGTCGTGCTGATATGGGCTAGGCCCATTTATGTTTTGGACTTCTCTATTTCATACAGAGGAAAAAGCCCATTGTAAAGTCCAATGCGCTATTTCTTTGACATCATTCCCATCTGGTCCATGAAACACAAAGAACTCTTTTGATGCTTGGGCTAGGCCCATTAACAATTTGGACTAATTCTATTAGAAAGAAGCCATAATTTGAAAGAGTTACATTAAGTAGCACTTTCAGGACTAATAATTAAAGACGTATTTGTTTTAATGAAAGTATAATCTATTAATGGTAATCTAAGAAGTGAGTTGAGCAGTGTTCAATTTGTTTTTGTTTGAAAATTATTGGGATCATATGATAATTATTAATTTGTCATAATTGATGTTACTGTTACCGATTAATCTTAAACGTGAAAGGTAAGAAGAGAATGCAAAGTAAACAACATCTATTGCAATCAAATTACTATCTAAGTAATAGTTTTTTTTTTTTAAAAAAATAATATTTACATTTGGGATTAAGATTTATTACGATTATACATTAACTTTTAGTTTGGATTGGTAAACTCAATTAAAGTGGGTGACAACATATAGCAAAATGTATCTTTTATCAGACTCCAACCACCCGCCAAAAGATTGTTGTCATCATCTTTTGATTTGTTTAGAATACCCTATTATTGTAGTTTGTTAGGAAAATTGTTTTAAATAGTAAAATAGCTAGAAAAATATTTACAAGTCTAGCAATTATCACTTGAAATTCAATTTGGGTAATTTGAAATATTAAGTAAATATTTGATATAATACTCGAAAAATATAAGAGAAAATTCAAAATATATAAGATTTGGTATGGGATTTGATAAGATTACACAACATTTGAAAAAAAAACAGCAGAATCTTGGTGCATATTTGAGGTATCGAGAACACCCAAAACAAGTTAGAAAATGTTAAATTTTAACTAGATCTCGTGGTCAACCTTGTCCGATATGGACCAAGAAAAACTAGTATAACTAATCTTTTAAAAACCTGCTAGTTTTGAAAAGTGAAAACTCGAGAGTGTTATTTCCAAGAACTTATTGCTTATAAGCTTAACTTTTTTTATAAAAAAAAAACCTAAAACCTTTGGTAGCAAGCCCCGTTTAATAATTAGTATTGTTTTTAAAAGTTTTGGTTGTTTTCGCGCAAAACTCTTTGTTGAATGGGCCAATTAAATGTTGTCACGTCATCACAGTTATAATTTGAATTGATTCGGGTAATTAAAATTTCTCCTCAATTCGATTCAAGCCATGATAGAAACTTAAGCCAAAAAAGATAATGGAACCAGTTTAAGCCCAATAAACAAAATAGGCTTAAGTCCAAGCCCAAGCCCAAGTCCATAGGCTTAAGTTCAATAAACAAAATAGGCTTAAGTCCAAACTCAAGGCCAAGTCCATAGGCTTAAGCCCAATAAACTAAATAAAGTCCAAATTCAAGCCTCATAAGTAAGATGGGCCCAAGCCCAAGTTCAACAGACAAATGAGCCCAAGCCCACATAAAGCCCATGAAAATTCTCTATAAATAGAGACATTCTCATTCATTTGAGAAGACTTTTGGGAAAAGAACAAAGGTGCTGAAGCTAAGACTCAACCGGACGCAAAAGTATCAACCTGGTGATCCCTTCATTCTAAAAATTGAAGACTTGGAAGATCAAACCTTCCTTGAATTCCAAAAGGTCAAAGATTTATATTTGTGAGGTCAAAGATTTCAAACTCCAGAAGGTCTAGAGAGAATTCTTCCAACAACTAGAAGACTCCCTAACTCCTGAAGCTGACCACACTTGAAGATTGAAGTTTCTTGAAAGATACAGTCTTTCTTCCAAGACTCCAATTTCAAGAACGAGTCATTTGTGATCAACAAACTCAAAGATCGATCATCCAAGAAGATCAACAAGCTCAAAGGCCGATCATCCAAGAAGATCAACAAGCTCAAAGGCCGATCATCCAAGAAATATCAACAAGCTCAAAGGCCGATCATCCAAGAAGATCAACAAGCCAAAAGGCCGATCATCCAAGAAGATCAACAAGCCAAAAGGCCGATC
>JBBPDJ010000002.1:4151336-4212152 GCA_037974625.1 Cucumis cinereus | reverse complement strand
ATAAGGCAAAATCTTCTTCACAACAAAACTAGAACCAACTATCACAAGTCTCAGTCCCTAGTAAGGCAGGAAGTAAAAGCATACTTTCACAAGAAAAATCAGGTACTAGCATCAGGACTATTCAAGAAGAAAAAAGTGGGGAGGGTTGAAAGAGAAAAGAAGCTCTACTTTGTACACAGAAACAAAAGCACTTTTTTAATATATATTTGTGGGAGTCACAACTAGCTTATGCTCAACTCGACTAATCTCACGATACAACCCACCATATGGGTGTCAAGGAAACTCGTAGAATATTAAATTCTAAGTAGGTGGTCATCATGGATAACCTATTTCCTCTTGTCCCTTTATCAAACTCAAGGCTTTTATTTACCACTGAGCTAATCTATGATGATTAGAAAACACTTAGAAGGACATGCCCGTCAAAATTTTATTTAATAATCAGCTTCAGTCTTTAGGGGAAGAGGTAACGTGGGACCATTAGAAATGTACGTCTCTAACCTATTCTTAACAATGAGTGGTTCTGTACTCTCAAGAAATCCACGAGTGAATCAACCAATGAAGTATGAAAAATGAAATTTAATCACGTTTTCTAGCACATAGTTCCCTTAGTATTATCTTGTTATTTTTAAATAATATTTATAGATACTAATTTCTTTTTTTATATTATTTTCTAGATATTTTTCCAAATGGCTACTTTCATTCCATATTCTTGTTCCATATGTAATTTAAAACTATTGTATGTTAACATTTACGTATATCATTTAAATAAAATAAATAATAAACAACTTTCTTTGACAACATATCTCTCTGCGGGACATTACCCACTGCAACTCTTGGCAATAAAATGTTCCCTGGATCCATTATTAACAAATTTAGTTTAGCTATGCATAAAAGTTTCCTTTAGAACAAGCAACAGATTTACCAGAACGCTCATCAACCAGATAATAATTAAATATACTAATGTTCGCTCATCATTCGTAAATACTAAATCTTAAAGGGAAAGTTCTCCATATATCTCAACTATGGTATAATATTGTCCACTTTGAATATAAGCTCTCATAGCTTTGCTTTTGGAACCATCCAAAAGATTTCTGACCCCATGATCTTTTCCTTTTCTAGCATATGTGGAACTTTGATTGTATTCCCAACAACCCTTCCTTCGAAAAAAGTATCACAAAGTCTCCCCTCAAATAGTCATCTTTCGTCTAACTCTTATCCAGGCTAACTCATCCTCACTAAAGCAGTGCATATCGTCTACCCGACAAAGCTCAACCATAGATCACACCATGACTGCATCTCCCAACCCCACTTGAGGATTCAACTGACATAGCTAGATCAAGGGCATCCATCTAATACACTAGTCAAAGACATAAATTTTTCACATATCTTCATAATGGTACGATATTGTTCACTTTGGGCATAAGTCCTAATGACTTTGCTATTGAAACCACCCAAAAAATCTAATACCATTGGAGCTTAAGATAGTTGTCTTCACTTATCTAGTTGATGTGTGATTGGTCACATTCCCAACAATAATGAATATCAGTAATTTTAAAAGAGGAGCCAGAAAGTTCATTTATTTATGCGTCCATTCATTGACAGGATAGATACTTGTGTTAGCAAGCAGGATTCTAATATTTTTGGTATGTTCTTAAGGTAGTATTTTAAAATGAAGCCTTCATAATTGTTAAAGAAAAATATCATAACAAAGCACTTTTTTTTTTTTTTTGGTAAGATTTTAAACATTATATTATTTTTTATTTTTGTAATTTGGAAAATTCGCTTTTTAGAAATATTGTAAACAAACTGTTCATCAGTTAGGTCATCTTCAGCTCATTGTCTTAAACTTCAACATCTGGAATTGGAACTTTAGGCCGCGAGGATAAAATGCTAATGCCACAACTAGAGAGAGAGAGAGAGAGAGAGAGAGAGAGAGAGAGAGAGACTTCTCCGTGTCCATATCTTTCTTTTATTTCTTTCTTTTTGCCTTTTCTTTATTGAAGGGGAGAGGTTAATGATATGTCTATTTCAATGGAGAAAATGTAAATCATAAAGCAGAAGCTCAGATGAAAAAAAATGGAAATATATTAAAAATCAAGAAGATGGAGAGAATATGCTATGCGGATCTACAATTGCATTCCACGATAGACTATTGGAATTTCTAATGACAACATGAGCACAAAAAAAAATTGTTGGTTAACAGCTTACAAAAGAAAAAAATCGTACAAACGAGTCCAGATAGATGCAGAGCAACGAAAATGCACGAATAAAATAATTACAGGAACAAAAACTTTTGTATTAAATAAGGAGAGAAAATTTATATGCATTATTATATGATCCCAACGCACCTGTACTGCACCAAACGCTCCTGTTTCAGCCAAAAATCCAAACCACATGATCAACCAACCAATTCTTCCCCAATAGAAACTACAAGCCTCTGATTCACAGAACCGATTATCAGGAAAACGTCCCACACCATTTCGTTTAACCAAAACCTGCGTGATAGACAAATTAGGAGAAGTTTAACTCAATCGAAAGTAGAAGCTATCACACGGCTGTGAAAATTAAGTCCAGATTAGTGTTAGATTCACTCATTCTACAATGGCAAATTTGGTGATAACAATTGGAAATCACAAGAAAATTGAATTAACATTGCTGTTGTGTTCGTAGCAGCATGCTGAAAAATTATAGTCAATTTGTGACATATATGAACCAAAAAAGGAAGAAGAACATGGGCGTTGAGAGAGTACAATACCAAATAGAGAGTTCTGAAGAGCGGGCGGCGATCAATGTGTTGTGAAACTACAAAAAACTCCATAGCTAATACTTGAAACTTCTTGCATTTCGTCTGAAATTCTTCCATGGACAAGAATCAGCATACAGTAAAAATAAAAGACTGTTCGGTGCAATCGCCAAGCGACTTTGCTGGTTTCTGCTCACAGTTGTGAAACGAGGGAAAAAAGAGTGAAAAAATAAAAATTTAATTCTTACCCGAATTTATTTTTTTTTTTTTAAAAAAAATGTTTTATTTTAATGGTTTTCAAAACTTCTCTTGATTTTTTCTTTTAAACAGAAGTAGTAAGGGTCATACTAGAGTTGAAAAATAGAAAAATTGAGTAGACGTTTAGGATAATGAGTGATTTATTGTTATAATAGTACGTGTTATAGTGTAAACTAATTTTGTTTGGAAAGAAAATAATAAACATTACAATAAAAAATAAAAATTTTGAAATAGTATTTATTGTAATTAACTGATATTTTTTAAAAAATCTCTATAGTAAGAGGTAGTTATTATAATCTTACTTAATCTTCACTTAAAACTCCTCCCCAATGCTTTGGTCTGGATTTGTTAGTGTAAAATTGGACTTCTTGACTTTATATTTGAAGGAAAAAAAATATGCGTGCAATAAAAAATGAAAAAGATAAAATCAATCTAATGATTCGATTTGGTTTGGCTTTTCGATATAAAAATTGGATATTTTGGTTTGTTTTTAAAGAAAAATTGGTTCAAATCATTATTGAACCAAACCAATGGTATATATACATTTCGAATAAACTTTTCATTAGGTATCTTTTAGTATTTTGAATATTATGTTGCATGTATATGTGTTGTTTAGAAAACAAGACCAATTATTATGTAGAGTGTATGCCAAGGAAAAAATTAAAACCAAAATGTCAAGTCAAGTAATTGAAAAAGAAATAGACCCAATTTTAATATAAAATCAGCAAAAAAAAAAAAACCCAATTAAAAACAAAATGGAAATAAAAATAAAATTAGGAAGGAAAAAAATACCAAAAGTTGGTAATCAAACTGGTCCAAATAAAACCAGCCCATTGATTTTGGTTTTTTACTAGACGTTGATTTGGATTCTTTCTTCGCAAAACTAATTAATTTGGTTTGATTTTTTTATGGTAAAAACCGACAAAAAAGAATCGACCATCACTCCCGGTTAAACTAATGTTTATATGCTTCATTTTCAAAAATCCAAAATCAAATGGTTATAAAATTTAATGATCTATTAGATACAAATACCTATTGAGACTAAAATTTGATATTTGTTTAATATCGAATTAAAATATTCGTCGATATATCAATAATTCACTAAATCAAAAGGTTTGACATTTGATATTAAATATTCATAGATATCTTCAATATCAACTCAATTCGCACGGGTACTTCTTAGGCTTTTTTCCCTTCCCTCAAAGCTAATATCATCAAAATAAAAAAATAAAAAAATGCTAAACTGACGTGTTGATTCATATACTTTGAAATTTGTTCAATAAATCATAAATTTAGATTAGTTTTTTGTCAATCCATAATCAAAATTAGTGTAATCGTAATAAAATTCTATTAATGGATTAGCTACGATGGTGTCTCAATTATAAACGTAATTGAATTGCTCTTGATCATGTTTACTTACATTTTAGAAGCATAATCTAATTCTCCTACTGTAATAAGCAGTCGTTTACTTTGCACTTAATCTTACCACTACCATTACTAGTTATGGTCAATCAATAACACGAAAATGATATCTAGGGTAAAAATTGAAAAATCACTCAAAAAATATATTTATATATTAAAAAAGAATAGTGGGTCCCACAAGATTTTCAAATGCAATCAAACACAATGCTCGACAGTTTGTTGATCGTAGACAGCGTTCTCCACATGTCATAACCATTACAAGACATAGGTAAACAATTCAAAGTAAAAATCCTAGTAGATAACAAAAAGTATTTTTTAAAAAATCAACAATAAACTAAAATAATTTATTAGGTACTAAATACATCGACTACAATTGGAGAGTTAAACGTATAGAAACCAAAATTGAATAAACTTCAAAGCACAGATACCAAAATAATATTTTTCACTTGTAAATATATAAATACATACATACACACACATATATAGTTAAGTTTAACCCTTTCCTTGAGAGTGGTGTGACAGATTATTCTACCTGTAATCTAATGTTAAAAGAAGGTTGTAAGAAGGCATGTCTTCAATCCGTAATACATCCTCCATTAAAAGTTCTTTCTCCAACTGAGCTCTGGTGGACTTCAACACATCCTACCACAAATGGATAATTTGATTATTCATTTTTATTGATTTTTTTTGTGCTGTAATTATTAAATAAGTAGATCTCAATTGAACATCGAAGAGTAGATACGAGTTAGAATTCACAGAGAGATTTTATTTTTATATATATTTTTAAAATAATTAACTCTTGAAGTGAATAAGCTTGAGTCTGTTAATTTATTCTTACATTGAACTCCATGTAGGTAGCATTTCTCTCCAGCCATTGTTTGTCCATAACAACGAAGGCAACGCAGTAAAGCAAGTCAAATGCCCACTCATTCTCTGTTATCAGAAAATACCATACCAACCAAGTCAAACTTGATACGTTGCATGATTAAATTTAGAGACTAAGAAGCACGGATACAAATACAACATATCATAGGCATTGTGACAAGTCAGTTTTAAGGAATCTTGAAAACGGACATAGTAAAGACACGTTTATTAAAATATAGATTTTTAAAAATCTATATCATTTTTATACAGAAAAAAATTCAAAGTAAATGAGTTGATGCATTTGTATACTTAAAAGAAATAGTTTAATATTTTCACTCAAAATTTATTATTATTAGTCTACTTAACAAGTACTCTATGCATGTCTAACACATTTGCTGTGCTACTAAGTGTCTTGATACGTGTTCAACTAGTGTATACTGACACAGGCACGCTAGCCAAACTAAAGGGTCCATGCTTCTTAGCTTAGAGATTATACCTGACAACATCTGCAGGAAAACTGATCTGATAAAAGTCCTTGGTTTTGCTGCAATTGAAAAGGTGAGTTGCATTAGTTCTCTTTCCTAGAATTGAGGAGTCGCCATTAAAAGAAGCTCTGATAGTATATTGGAATATTGCATTGCAGCCCATATGGTATATTTATATGTAGAACAGTAAACATGAATTGATTTGCTACTCACAAGCATCTAGATCAAGCATTTGCATGATCATAAATGTGATATTTACACCAGCAACAGCAAAGGGATATTCCCAAGCAGCTGGCTTTCCTCCTTGTTTTCTCAACAGAAGTTGGAAAGATGTCTGAAACAATAAAAGGACAAGTAGGATTGGTGAAAGCATAATAAAATGTTACACTCAGGGACCTATGCGGAGTTTCTAATTAAGTTCTAAACTCTTTGGCCCATTCAGAAGAAAATAAGCTAAAGAATTTTTTGAGTCAAATGAAGCTGAGGATCTTACTGAGAATGTCTTTGCAAAGAACAACAAATTCTCCAAAGAGATAAATCCAGCTCCTCTGATTTAGGTAAAAGCTTTTTAGAGCAATGAAAAGGAGATAACGAGCCAAAAGGTAATACAAGAGATAAACAAGCAGTCCTCAACTCATATAGCAAAATAACAACCTAAAATCAGTTGACGGGTCTCTTCCCTGCCATCCCATTTCCTTCCATTGATCTGATACCAACGCTTGAAGCTCTTGACCAGGATAAGCTGCATACCACAGAGCTCTTAAAGCCTCCTGTCCTTGGTGAAAATTTCACAATAAGTATCCTAGAAAGCAAGGTGTGCACATTGAACTAATAACATAAAGATTATGTAAAATGATATTAGAAGCAAATGTTATTAATAATTTAGAAGCTATTCCGGATATGAACTCAAGTTGCTGCGCTTTGAAGAATCTTCCGAGTACTAAACCAAGGCATCAAATATCAGAATGTAAGCAAACCTCGTGGTCTTTTATATACATACAAACATAGATATATAAGAAACCTTTCATTTATAAATGAAATTGGGGAAACTCCAACGCCAAAAGGCAAATTACAAGAAAAATTTCCAATTGGAATCTAAATAAGATAAACTGAAATGTGTAAAAGGGTGCTTATTTTTCCACCAAATAAGCAAACCTGGTGGTCGATTCTTGAACCGTCAAAGTAGACCTTCATGCGGTGCTTTAATCTTCTTAACCTATCTTCCTGAAATCATGAATGTAAATGTTATTCTAAGGCAATCAGCAATGCACTGATTTTCATCAAGTTAAAGGACTCACAGTACGTACATAGTTGGCTTGAAAATTATCGATTGGGAGGAAACATCTTATTTTTAAGGAACGTGTGTGATTGTTGTGATTTCTGTTAGCTTAGCCCCACATCATAAATTTGTTTATCTCCAATAAAAAATCTGAGACCAAATGTTTACGATGTATTTCTTTTTCAAACAACGCAATGACACTGTGTGACAGTAACAGAAAAAGATAGAACTTCTAAGAAGCATGATCGACCCAGCAAGCACGAAGCACCTTACTAACTTTATCTTTTAAAAAGATATGGAGGCTTAAGGCTCTAACTTTCAGCCTCGAGATTAGTGTTTGTTGAATCATAAGAAGCTTATGCCTTTGTGAAAACGCACAGAGGTTTAAAATCTCTACACCTCGCCAAATGGTTAGAAAAATAATTTTGATTTGTCACATTCTTACAAAATATAAAGATTCGAGTTGTGACAATTTGAACTGTTGTGACTTTAAGAACATTTAAGAAAAAGTTGTATAAATAAATCTTATTAATGATAATAGTAGTGATGTTAAAGATATCCTTTTATAACTTTTATTTAGTCAAAATTGCAGTGGTATTTATTTTCTTACACTTTTATATGACTACCAAGTTTGGCAATACTTGGTTATACCAATTGAGGATTTGTAAAATGTTTTAATTTAATTTGAGGGTTGTGCCTCGCTTCTTCAAGAAAAAAGGGAATCAATGCCACATTTAACCTTTTAAAACATTACTTTCAAGTAAAAGCCAGCAAAGAACAAAGACAGAAACAGAAAGTCAATGATCAATGTAAAGTCAACCATAATTGCACCCACGATGGTAGTGGTAACTTTATGGTTTATATCTCTACAACTTCCACTTCATACCCCCAATCAATTTGACAGTTTTTTATTTACTTGCCTGTACAGGAGTCAGGTTGATACAAATTCGTTCAAAACTTCCCTTCCGCTTGAAGCAAATGCAAGTGATTCCCTTCCCGATCCAAGTCGGTGTTCCACACGTAACATAATCTGCACATTAAATCATTGAGATTCAAATTTAAGCTTAGACTAAAAATTATTCCCACTAATTCAGCCATTTCCTTTCTGCAGTTTGAATGCATTGCTGTCCTTCAATCCTGAATGAAATAAAACTTAAATAACTTGACTTGTGAATCACACTTGAGTAAAATCATAACAGCAACTTGAGTACAAACCAGTCCTGATGATTTTACTATGCTCGTGGAGGATTACTTTTCCCATTTATTAATGAATAACATGGAAAAAGAGTATCCGGCCTTTCTAGGTTCTACCTCGTTTTCCATTCTCATTCCCCTCTTTCATAAAGAAAAGCCAATCGGTGGGGGTTGGAAATATTTATAATAACAATTAAAGTAAAAATATCAATTAGTTAGTTTGTTGATTTTAATTCAACTTGTACATGGCTATATATGTGTCTTCTATATCATTCAATAAAGTGTTAAGTATTGTTTACTCTCTCTGTTCTTAATAATAACAACCAGGCTTATAGAAAAAACCCACTGTAGAGGTTGAGGTTGTTTTGTGCATCTGACAGAAACTTGCAGTAATCCCCAAAGAAGGCCAAGTTTAATGGTGTCTTAAAACGAGGTAACTAGGGATCATACATTAAGAATGTAACGTCATGAGTTTAGGAGTAGACATGAATGAATCAATATCACATTTGAATGAGAGAAATCCTGAGGACATGAAAGTATGGTTAAGAAAAGCTATATCAATAAGGTTTTCCTCCCTTTTCTGTGACTCAATCATAAGAACGTCAAAGTTAAAGTGCGTTGGGTGACCTCCTAAGAATTTTTCTAGGATGCTTGTAAAGACAAACATGCTACAAGAACTCGAGTTAGTTTATGGGACAACTTTCACTCTTAAAAAAAAAGCCTTTAAGACAAGGAAGAATGACATATTCAGGTCATAGGGGAATGTCTGGACCATGTCTGGACCGTCGGTTGCCAAATCTGGATTCCGAATCCTAATCCTGAGGCATTACAAAGAATGAGATGGGAATATGTAGAACAGCATGCATGTAAACATTGTTCAAAAGGATCCAAAGTAGCAGTCCCTAAATATACAGGCTGATTTTACCTAAACAGGCAATAAACCTTCATCCCATGGCTCTGTTTCCAAAGGATTATGAAGTGCCACAGAATAACTCGGATCCCATTTCATGACCGTTTGGTTTAGCTTCTTTTCTTACCATTCCTTAATCGTGGTTTTCGTCTTTCTTGAGTAAAGATTTGAATTCAAAACAAATTCCTAATTCCAAAAACTTTCTTTAATTCTCAAAACTAGACTGAATTTTGAAAACACAAAAAAAAAAAAAAACAAAAAAACAAAGAAACCAATAGGGTGTAATAAGTAGAGTTCATTAGCATAATTTTCAAAAACCAAAATGGTTATGAAATGGAGCGTTAAACATCTCATTTCATCACACCTATTCATTATCAAAACCGAGTCCTGCATTATTTTGTTCTTCAAAGAAATACAGTAGGCCCAGGATTTCTCGAATTAAGTTCAAAATTAGCCACAAAACTACAGTATCCCAGAAAGACTCGACAAATAAGAAGAATGAAGTTTACAAATCCGTTCGGTAAAACGGTTCACGAGTTGATCAGGCGAATTGAAAAACAAGAGCAAATGTATTGATTCTATTCAGAGTAACGGGTAGCGATGAGACAGTAATAAGGGAAAGAAGCAGCGTAAAGAACAACAAATAGAGAAGATGCGTTGAGAGAGCGGATTACTTACCAGAGGAGAAAGTGAAAGTGTGAGAGCAACGGAAAATGGAGGATGAAGAAGGAGAGAGGGAACGAATCGGCGCAGAGCTTCTGTGAGTGTTGACTAAACTCATCTCACCGCCGGCCGCCCGATAATCACAACGATTCTCCGACGAACTGCAGCTGAAATGAGATGATGAGAAACCAATAGGAGTTTAAATACAATTTTAAGACTTTCAAATGTTAACATTTTTGTATTTTCAAAAAAACTTTCATAAAATAAACATTAGTTTTTTTTTTTTAATTCTAGATTTTGGATGTTATTTCTGAAATTTTCAAATTTAATAGTTGAATTTCAAAATATCACGATTTTACTCAATTTTAATTTTGTCACATTTGTTAGATATCAAAGTTTTACCATTTTAACTTTTTTTTTCCATTTAGTATTCGCTTTCAGTCATCCGTATCAATCTCTGTTAAATAATTAAGAAGTTGAATTTTAAATGTAATTTTAATAATGATGAAAATAACACAACTTAATTAATTTTAATTTTTAAGTTGGTTTAAATTGGTTAATATACATTGATATTAAAGACGTGAATTTGATATTTAGTGAAACTAAAATGATGTAGCTCTGGAAAAAGTAAGACGTTCTTACTTCCTTTAAAACAATAGCGATGTAATAGCAGGAGAATTATAATATGGTTTTTTTTTCTAACTTGAATAAGTTTTAATTAATATGATTAATCCACTTTGTTAATTAACACTAGACTCGTATAAGCTCAAATCCATTTCATCTTGAACTCATATATATACGTGTGTGTGTGTATACATGTGTGTGTATATAGACACATGTGTGTATATATATATATAGATATCGCATATTTCATCATGTCCGGTTTCACCTACAACACATGCTTTAAAACAAACAAACAACAAATCATTAATATAGACTAAATTTAATATTATTAAGATTATATAAACTAAATTTGAACAATTAAAAATATGCGAATTAAAATAGAACGAAACTATCTTTCATGAACCAAAATGATATTTCAATAATTCTCGTTTGGTTAATTTTAGTTTTTAATCTTATGCAATGTTCAATTTTATCACTAAGGTGCTACTCTTTATACTTTGGTAAAAATAATTAGTGTGGGGTAAAAAATTTAGCGGGTAACAAACTATTAATGTTGTTTAATATATTTGAAAATGCACCTATACTAGTCGCTTGGATGTGTCATTTGAAAAAAAAACGCAATCAAATACAACTTTTACACGTTTAATAATATGGAGATTAAAATAGAAGAAAATTTATAGACTAAAACTATGGTTTAATAAAAAAAACAATATAGACTAAAAAATAAGGATGAAAGTTGATGACAATTGAAAAGTAAACGTACAAATACGTCAATCAGTGGTTGTTTTTTTCTACATGAATGCAATAAAGTAAATAATATTTTATATAGTCGTGAAATACGCTTAAATTTGTATACTACAGTAATATGGAAATTTTTTCATATTATCTCTATTTATTGTGAGTCTCATTAATGCGATTTTAGAAATAGGGTGAAACCCAATAATATTAATATAAAGTTCACAATTATTTATTAATGCAAGTTCCTTTTCTGTTTTCGCTATATTCAATGGAAAAAAAGTTGATAACGTAAACGAAATGGAGTATAATAATTTCACAGTACTGTAAAAAATTTCAACTTTTTAAAGTAGTCTTTTGATACGATCAAAGATATTGAATCTCTACCCCACATGTAGGAAAAAAATGTTTCATAAATGTTTGGTGCGTATGTTAGATCCCTATAAATTTTAAAATGTCGGTCACATTTAAAAAGTATTTGATAGAAAACATAGTATAATAGGTTAATTTTGACGTAAGATTAAAATGGAGGATTATTTATTGGAAAAGATGTTGAATTATTGGATTGATTATTTTTAAATCCACGAGGGAATCTGTCCGGAAAATGCCCCGACCGGAAGCATCCAAAGTGACATGAAAAACGGAGGAACACCAAACACACAGCCACGGTTGTTGTAACTTATGATTATGAATGTCACTCACGCCACGTGGCACCGACGTGGCCATGCTGTCCGTGGGAAACGTCTTGTGGTATAGTAATACAGCTTCCACAGTCATTTATGATGTCATTAATAATCTATTAATTTATTAAATATTTTTAAAGTTGAAAAAATTGGATGTTCACTTATCGGGATGTTCTCACGTGAAAATTTTTATTTAAAAAGAAAAAAAATCTAAATATTCTTTTTGTGTGATGATATATGTGCATCTAATCCTTATTCGTTCATAAAAGTTTTTTAGTTGTTAAATAATAAATTGAGGTAGTATGAAAATCGTAGCGCTGGAAATTTCTATACTCTGTTCTCATACTTCTGGTTTAAAGTATGTTTACTTTTACTTTTATATTTTCATGGTTAAATAAATCTTAAATTTAGTTTATCAAAGTTTTTTTAATTAAAATTAATTAAACAATGTAAATTTTCCAAGTAAGAAACTAATATATATGAATATATTTTTCGAATTTACAGTAAAAATGTTGTAGATAAATAAAAGTTTTATTTTAAAAAGAATATCAAGAATAAATTAGTTATAGAGATTAAATTTAAAATTTATTAAAAGTAGATAGCCTAAAATGAGAATTTGAAAATACATAAATTAAAATTGAACAATTAAAAATGCATAGATTTTATTTAACAAACTTCAAACTACTATTTTTTTTTTAAACAAATCTTCGAATAAAATATTTTCAAATATATATAAAAAAAAAAGAATTAAAATTATTTATAAAATCTATCAAATTCTTGCTACATTTTATAAATAGTTTTAATTTTATTGTTGTCCGAAAGAATTTCTCTTTTGAATCACAAATTAAATAGGTCCTTATATTTGTTTAATTTTCTTTTTTCTAAAAATAAAATTTATAACATTATACTTGTAAGTGACAGAATAACACATCACTAGTAATTATGTCTAAAATAGAGAACCAAGAGACCAACAATAATTATTTCAAATTAATTTGTTCGTTGATTATTATTATTATTATTTAAGTTTCTTTTCTTTGCATTTTTTTTTTTTTGCATTTCTTATTTCGTTTTTATACTTTTATTTTTTCTAGAATTCTTCTTCCATTTTGTCTGCATTCTACTATTTTTTTCCATTCTTTTTTCTTTTATGCTTCTTTTAACTGTCATCCAACGACAAATATATACAACATAAATAAAACATAGAACATCAAATATTGAGCAACAAGTGTCAAGCATCTAACATGTGGTAAATAACATAAAGCATATAAGCATCGAGCATCATGTTTTGTGCATTGTATATCGTGTATCTAGTAAATAACATAGAACATATAATATAAAATGAGCATTGATCATTGAAAATTAAGAAAATATTTCATAGGTGTGAATTCATAGCGTGCTAATGCAAGTAAAAAGAGAGAGACCCGCAGCATTTCTCTCAAGGTTTGGTGTAGTATTCTGAAACTTGATTCCACGAGCATAAAGCAGCGACGAGTGGACAAACGCCTAGCTCTGTGCTCGACGACATTCTACGTTCACTACCGAATCTGCCTTGCATTGTGAGCACGACTCTGAGAACGGCTTCGTTTAGGCTTTTTGAGCATCGTTTCTTCTTTGTTTAAGACTCCAACGTGAACAACAAGTTGTGCATCTAGTTTTCCACGGTTGGGTGTCTTGATGCAGCATTTTTGAATTGGGGGAGTAAGCTTTCGGCCGTTACCCACACTCTGATTGGCTTCAAATTCGTGTTCACATAACGTTTAAGGTTTATATCTGCAAGTTCGGACGTTATTTGGACACCAACCAGCAAGGATTGGAGCCTTTTTCTGGTAAGATTCGGTAAGGACCATTGCTTTAATTTCCTTTTCGAAATGGATTTTAGTGTTCGCACGTTGTTCTGAACTCTTGGAACTCAATAATTGTTATTGTGCTTGGGTAAATTTCTAAGTATTTGATTAAGGGAAGGTTGAACACATTTCGGACTAATCTGAACTCGAATAAAGTGTATTAGATCAGTTTTTCACATGTGAAAGTCTGTTAGTTGTAGCTTCGTGTTAATTTAGGGGGATTAATTAAGGTTTATGGTTGATTTTGGATAAATCTCAGTGCCAATTAAGGTTTTCGAACTAAGTTATAGCACTTAAACAATATGTTTAACGTGTTGGCTTTCTAAAAGTTGGATTAAGAATCATAGAATTGTCGATGAGGTAGGTTGTTTCGGAATCCCTTCCAAAATATAAATTTCACCGGATTCATGAACGTTTGAAAATATGTTCGAAAGCATGTTTGACTGGAAGTGTATTGTATATTTTTGGTTGGTTCTGCCAAATGAAAGTATGCCATTGTTTGAAATGATAGTGGGAAGTGTTTCAGCTGAATGTGAAGTAAGTGTCTGTGTTTTTGGGTTACTTCTGAAGGTTTCTGAAAGATTTAAATGTTTTGATTTGTTGAGTTCTTCTGTTGAAATTGTTATTTGAGTGTTTTTTTTTCAAATTTTTATGAACTTCGATAGGGGCTATTTGGAAATGTCAGTTTTTGTGTCTTGGGGATTGTATGCTTTTTTTTGTTGTATCCAAATTTATAATTCAGGGGGTGTTTGGCCCATGAGTTTGAAATTAGGGACTCATGTTTGGACAATTGAAATAAAATTTTTGGGATTAAAAAATCAAACCAATAGGTTTGAAATATGTTTTTTTTTATTAAATGCCATAAGTTTTAGAAAAAAAAAATTACTTCAACTTTTTATCAGTGATCATTGATGACCATTGTCAACAAACGTTGGTTGACTTCACGATCAATCATTGATGATCGACAGTAATCCATCGACGACCACAACGACCGATTGTCTTGACCGTCAACTTTAGATCATCTTGATCGTTGACTCTGGATCGTCTTGACTGTTGACTTCGATCATCTTGATCGTTGGTGACCTGCAACTTTGGACGTCATTGTCGTTTGCTAAACATCTAAATCATTGACAACCAATCGTTATCGTTAATGATCGTCGTGCCTATTAACAAACGGTCTTCAATGATCAAAAGGTCATTGTTGGCTGACCATTGGGTGTCATTTTCAAAATGAATTTTTGAAAAACTTTTTTTTTTAGTCATTCCAAATACGTCCTTGATTTAATCACAATAGTATTTTTTAAAATACATTTTCTCATTCTTCTATTGTTATTAAACGTTAAAATTTCTTGTTTTTAGATTATTGTCTTGAAAGCCAATAGAGTAAAGAAATTGAATTAGTGGTACAAAATATGAAAAAAAAAATCAATTATAAAATTGATATATTATAAAATTTAGGATATACAATTCACAAAAAAAAAAAAACTAAATAAACTAACTAAACCCACGAATTCAAAATCAGCACCTTAAACAAATCATGCACCCCAAACACATAACTCCATAAAAAAAATTCAGTGAGGCATTTAGTTTCTCACGCATTTGATTTCGAACTTGCGCACCAAACGTCCCCTAACAAATATGATCTGATAAGCTTATTTATGAGAAAACACATCTTTTTGGTTTGGCTTTATTTGGAATGAAACTCACTTGTGTGTTGCACTCACATGGTCTTACACTTGAGTAATTTAACTGTTGTTCTGGTCGATTGTTGATCAACATCTCCGATTGAATGAATGACTGATGTTGCCAATGAGTAACCATATATGTTTGGGCTACTTTATGCAACATTCCTACTTTGTGATTTGAAAGTATTGAATGATTGAAAGTTTTGTTGTTCAAAGTATTGATTGATTGAAAGTTCTGTCTGATTGGAAATATTGAAAGATTGGTGTTTTAAAAAGTATGAAAGTTCTATTTATAAGGGTGTTGAAAGTTTCTTCGAACGTTTTGGTCTTGTTGAAAAACTATTTTAAAGTTTCGCCTTCTTCTACCCAAAGTCTTTGGTTTGTGATGGCCCTCCACCCTCGTGTCTGTGAGACTCGCCTTCTTCTATTGTTGTAGTCCAAGAGTTGGGTCTACTGACAACAGCAACTAACTCAAAATTAAGAAGTAGAACTTATATTTTAATAATGATGGAGAAGACACCATTAAAAGCTTCCATCACTTTCACTGAGACCTTGGTCCACAGAATAAGAATGTGCCAGAGGGTTCATTTCCTCGCATCAAGAGAAGAGTGAAGACCACCCTGAGGTTTTGGAATGCCACGAACAGTTTGATCAGATGAAGGACAGGAGCCAACTTGGTTTCTTGGAGGATAGTAGTGTAGAATTCAAAGCTTTAACTAGTAACATTCTGAAATCTCCTCTTAGGTTTTTATAAATGAGCATTAACTTCTAACATTTCTATGCCATGAGGAAATCTGGGGGAGTCGAGGAGAAAACTGTAATTTTACTCTCTGTTTTTCATCTATGTTAATAGGGGTGTTTGGCCATCGATTTATGAAGTTAAACATTTATTATTAACTTTAATAAAATATATAGAATTGTTATGTATTTCTTGTTATAAAATAGTAGCCATTACAGGGATATTTATACCCAAATAAGGATATCAAGAAAAGGAAAATATAACCTAATAATTATAAGATTACCAAACAATATAATATAAAATAAAATCTCCTAAAAGATTTTATTACTATAACATTTATGAAGAAACTTTATTTTCCCTTATTTCTCTCGACCTCTCTCTAATTTTTCCTAACTTTAGACTAAACAACTATGCACTTCAAATACAGATTTCTTAACTCCAAACTTTAGAACTCAACTTAGCATCCCAAGCACCACTTAATATATTTATTCAATTTTCAGCTATCATTTGGTCCTTCGTGATATGGAGAGGAAGTGAGAGGGAGGGATGGCTATAACTTGGTAACAGCTAAAACTAATTGCGTGCTATAGAACTTTCGCCGAGTTTGTCCATAGATTAATGTATTCTTTAGGTATTTTAATAGGGATGGTATTAAAGGAATATTAAGAGTATATTAGTAAGTAGTTAAGTAGTTTGTTAGTGAAGTTAGGTCATACATGTAGTGGGTCGAGAAGAAGGGGGATGTTCAATATTTGGTGAGTGAATTAGGGCTTGTGAGCGACCTCAAGATTAAGAGGGTCCAGGTATTTTGAATACTATCTTGTATTTCTGTTATCTTTTATATTTTAATATATATGGGTTCTAAAATCATATTTTAAATACAACTTTTTGCATGTTCCTCGGGTGTTTTCTTCCATGTTGCAATAATTCTCACTGACATTAAATTGAAGAAATAATGAAGCTGACTGTGGTTGCAAAATCCCTTCGAGTCCATTCCACACTCACCAAAATAATTGGGTTGTAGGTCCGCTTCTTCCAGCCAGATTTTACTCCCAGGGACCCCAATACCAAGCCAAAAGTATACAAATATCCACCATTTTATGATTCATATGGCCCTAAGCCTTCACCCTCAGATAAAATCATTGAACTTGCTGAAAGAATTGCAACACTGCCTCCCGATGAGCGTTGCCAGATCGGTCCGACACTCACTGAAAGACTTAGACATCCTAAGTTGCAGCCAATTTCAGTGGATGGCTTGGACATGGGTACCGAAGGAGGGGCGGCAGCAGGATTGTCCAAGGCGGAGGAGAAGAAAGAAAAGACTGCATTCGATGTGAAGTTAGAGAAGTTTGATGGTGCTTCAAAAATTATGGTGATTAAAGAAGTAAGGTCTTTCACTAATCTGGGTCTAAAGGAGGCAAAAGATTTGGTTGAGAAAGTACCTGCAATTCTTAAACAAGGGGTGACCAAGGAAGAAGCAATTGACATTATTGAAAAAATCAAAGCTGCTGGAGGAGTTGCTGTGATGGAGTAGTAAAATTTTGTTCTAAGGTTAGTATTGACTTTCTGTTTATATTTCTTCCAACTGTGCAATTCCTAGCTTCAATCAATCACTCAATGTTCTTCTGTGAGTTGAGGTTGTTACCAACCAGTTGGGTTGGGAAAAGGTTGAAGAATAATAATAAATCACTTTTCTAAGACTTAGTATTCCTCTATGCAGTAATTTATGCCCTTTATCCTTTCTCTAAAATATGATATTATAAAAGAAATCAAATGTACAAATATACTATTCATATGGACTGTGGAGAGAGGTTAGGTACTACTGATGTCTAGCATTCACTGTTTGAATGATTACAGACGCGTTCTGGTGTTGAGTTATTATTTTTGTCGGTGATTATTATACTATGTTTAAGGTGTAGACTATTTTAAGTCTAAGTTATAATATTTTGTGTTTAGGTTTAGGATGTATATTGTTTTAGTTTTGATACGAAATAGTAGACATGGTAACATAAATAGAAAGAGACGATGAGTAGGAAATATTTAACAAAAGAGGAATTTGAAGTAATAATATTGCTGTCAATTGTAAGGTTAAAATGATTGAACCATTTAACTATAATAATTTGAGCTCTAAACATGGAGCGGGTTATAATAGTCCATCCTATCTACTCGAAGTTGTGTTCAAACATCCCGTTAGTTACGTATATTTGATTTGTTCAGTTTTGAAAGTTAAAAAATTGAAAGTTTATTTAGTGGAGGGACCAATTAAACGAATACTTTGTTATTTTTTTTTCTTTTGAATTTAATTGAAAAGACTTTAACTACTAATGAATTACAATAATTTTGAGCTCAATGGAATTATGAGATAGCCTACCTGCTGGTCAAATCGGCTTCAAAATTTAAAAGAATTTCCATTAATTTCTGATTAAATATAGGAAAACAATTAAACAAATTGAAAAAATAAACAGTATAATGAGCTACACAATGAATAGCACAATCCTTAATACGAGTTTTGGACTTTTTGTTTTCGTTGCCAGCTTGGATTTGGACATTTTTATGAATTTCTTTTTTCAAAAACGAAAAATCAGATTGAATAAATAGGAACACGACAAGTTGAGAAGTGGTTTGTAAACTAGGAATAATTTAAGTTTGCACCGGCAAGAGCAAGAGGCTCAATTGGATTTAAGTTTTGAGTTTGCATTGAAATCAGAAGTTGTTTTTTTCACTTTGAGTTTTGAGTTAACTCGATCATTTTTAGGTAGAACAGTAGAAGCTCTAACGATAATGATGATGATATAACACAATTCTCAAATGTAAATTTGATTACATAACACAACGAAATACACAAAAGTTATCAAATGGGTCCATTTTTTTCTTTATTACTATTACATTTTCACTTCCACCCGAACAACATGACCCAAATTATTTGATGCGCCTGCAGAGAGTGAGACCGTCTCCAATGGAGAGGAGAGCTACTTCCACCCGCAGGTCATTTACTAGAAAAGCATTTAAGCGTTGTATATGAATTTTGGACTCCTTCAAATGTTCATCGACGACGTCGTCGCTTAGCGCAACTGATCCAAACCACAGTGTGTTATCATAGGCGATGACTCCACCAACCTTCACCAATTTTAGAAGCAACTCGTGATATTTTATGTACTCTGATTTTTTAGCATCAACAAATCCAAAATCAAACTCTTCTTCTTTTCCCTGTTTCAAATAAACAATAGTATATTAATTTTCATCAAACTACTCTCCATTAATTTGTAAACTAGTTATTATTAGACATATCATACCAAATATTAGAGGTGTCTCTAGGTTGAGTTTGGTTCGTATATTTTTAGATCCAATTCAATCGTTCGAATGGTATATTTGTTTAGTTCAAATAACCCTTATTGAATAACGAGTCCAACTCAAACCACTATGGAGCATTTGGGTTGGGTTGATTTAGGCTAATCATTTCACTTATTTAATTTTATCTTAAAATTAAGCAAAATATGTTATTTAATTATTTTTCATATATTGAACTAAAATTAACAAATTGATCTTAATTCATATTAGGACAATTTTCTTCTCAAAGTCTAAAAAATTATTTTGAGACGCTGTTAATGAATAAATTATCCAAAAAAAACCATAAAATTACATTGAATTAAGATAAAAATATGTATATATAATAGCATCATAAATAGAAAAAAAAAACATAATTTCTTTAAATCAATCATAAGTTCGGGTTGGTTTGGATTGTTTGTAGTGAACCCATAAATCAATTCAATCGATAAGATTTTCATTTTTTTAACCCTACCCAATTTTTTAAAAGAATATTTCTCATCTCTCCTCTTTCTCTCTCATTTTCTTCCCTCTTATTATCTCTCATCTCCCCCAATGCCTCTTATTCGCTCTCCTCGTAGTTAAATACACGCACACACACAAATTGGCATTGCCTTTTATGTGTAGAAAATAAAATAAAATAAAATAAAATAGATTAATCACCTAAACTACTCTCATCTTCCTCTCCTTCTCATTCTCTCTAACTGATTTGATTTCATTGCACTTTAAAGACCAAAACCTAATCACTCCATAATTCACTAATTAATTCTTTAGATCATATAAAAATGGCTTTTTTTCGACTCATCATGCCACTTCAAAATTTAGTTAAAACTTTTATTTAAATTTAATAATTTTTTAAAGGAGACGTTTGAAACATATTCTTTAAAAATTAACTAAACGCACCCATTAATCAAAATTTATAGATCAAACATATATTTTCTCCTATTAGTTATATTATTATTCTAGATTAGGTATCCGATTTTTTGTCTATTATTGAACTAAAAAAATATAATAGGTCATTCTTTCTTTAATATAACGTTTGATATCATCTATCTATTTAATTAGATGCGCAACCACCTAAGCTATGACATATAACTTTTTGTTAGTTTCTTTTTATTTTACAAAGTGGGATACTTTAAACTTCCACTTTATTCACAAAAAAGTAAGTATATGTATATATGTATGTATGTATATGTATGTATACATATGTATGTATGTATATGTATGTATACATATGTATGTATATAACTAATCTTGTGAGACACACCAAAATGTGTGTATATGACACAAATTAGAAACAATGCAAGTTGATCCTGAGTGATTTTGAAAGTCGAAATCATTATTTTCATATTCAATAAATCGAAATAGCTTTAAAATATGTCTTTATTCTTTTGAAATTATTTTAATCTTTAATTATATATTTTTTTAATGTAATTTTATATCATTTAAATTAGTTTTTTAACAGTTAAAAACAGTTTAGGTGATTTTGAAAATTTAAAAGAAAAAGGAAAACTTACGTCATTGATGAGGTCATTGAGGGCAACCAATGCCTGGGATTCCACAAAATTGATCTTGTGATCAACTCCCGCCTTTCTTATAAATGGCAAACCAAACTCGAATGATTCTCTATTCATATCAATTGCCGTTATCTACACATTCCATATAAAACAAACAAATTATTAAATAAAACTTAAATAATCTAGTTCATAATTAATCTTTCAAATTCACAATCCACCTTCTAACTATTCATATTTTAACAAATCCCTCAATTTTTAAAATATTATTTATCTAATCTATTTATCTGAAAATTCTTCCAACAAACCTGTGAAGTTGTGATAGATAGTATTTTAGCGTGATTTATTAAATTTACTGTATTTGATTTTTTTTATTAGAAAATAACCATCTTTTTAAAATAATTCTAGTTATTTGACATTTTAAGTTAAAAGTTCAAACACAGCACCAACCAATCATTGAAATTAATTATAAGAAAAAAAAACGTGTATTTGGAAAATTAGTCCATTGCACTTTAAAGTACAACAAGAAACTTTCTTGTTCATAAGTTTATATATATATCTATATATACACGTATATATATATAATTAATTAATTAAATTAGCTGAAGATTGAGGGGAAACTAAGCCGTAACTAACCTGGCCATCCGCTGGCAATGCAAGCGCCGTTGCGAGGAGAGAATAGCCAGTGAAGACGCCAACCTCTATCGTCTTCTTTGCATTCATCAATTTCAGAAGCATTGATAGAAACAATCCTTCATCCGCCGGTACATTCATCACACTCCTGCAACTCGATCCCCAAAATTACTAATTTAAACTATTTACCACTCTGTTCTTACGCGATCATCCGACTAAATCCATCCAAAATCGTTTCAAAATCGAATCAAACAGATTGAAGAGTCAGAAACTCACATGGACTTGTCAAATTTCTCGAACGTCGATTCCCTGAGTTCCTTCAATTGTTCATGCTCTCTCGGATAGGCGTTGGCTTCCAGAATATACTGCAATCAACCAATCAATCAACGTAATCAGATTTCAAGGATTTAGGTTAGTTAAATCTGTAGCGAATAGGGGAGTAATTAACGCAATCAGAACGCAGTGTATAAATAAATTAATCAGATCAGGAATCATAGTGAAACAAAGAACGCAGTTGAGATTGGAATTAGTATGAACGAACCTGGAGAAGAGCGGTGCTCTGGAGGATGTTCTTGTCCGCCATTATTGGTTGAACAGAAAGGAAGGTGGTTGGATTGGATGCTTGGAATAAAGCGTGAGAGGATTTCAGGCAAATATTGTTTGTTAAATACTTTGTGTAGAAGAGACTTCAATTAGGGTAAAATATGGGCATTGGATAAACATCAGTGGAAAGAGGTTTGTACTATTTTTTAGCTTAACCAATACGCATTTCAAATTAAAATAGTTAAATTGTGGAAGATGCTTTATTATTTGTTAAAGCCTTATTTTCAAATTAAAATAGCTTAAAGTCTCGAACATATATTATAATAACTAAAATTAAAATAATCTATAATAACGAACTCATCGTCTTAAACGTCTTTTTAAAGTTATGAAGCCCGTAAAATCATGAATTTCTAGATCAATTCTAAATCAATTTTGTTTTAGTTTGAAGACTTTGTTGGACTAATAAGAAATGAAGTACACAACTTCAAACTTTACAACTCTTAACACGTGTACTCAATTAATTTGTTTTATAACAAATATGATATTAAAATCAATGTATACTTAAATAAATAAATCAGGTCATCACTTATCTTTGTGCATTTCACTAAATTGTAAGATCATGATTTGTCACATGACAACTTTTTATTGTTGTTTTATTTGAAACATTTTAATTCATATTTTATGTTTACGATGATAATTACAAACAAACACACACATGTTTAAATATATATATATATATGTATATATATTTGGGTATAGCATAGATCGCGTCATTTTTGATTACATAAGTTAAAAGAAAATATTTAAAAAAAAAAACAAAAACAAAAGTTTATAATGTGAGTGTGACAAACATTTATAGAATAATTAGTAGGTTGCATCGAGATTGGTGCAACTCATAATTCAACTACTATTATTTAAAATTAAATGCATGGTACATGCAAATAAAAAAAATATGTATCCTATGCAATATGAACAAACTAAATATATATTCATATTACACGTACCGATATAAAATAAAATAAAATAAATTGTTATATATGTAACGTTAAAATTGTCACAAAATTAAAAGATTTATACAAAAGATTCAAATTATTCCCTACCCAATGACAAGTCATCATCAATTATCAAATATAATTTAGAATATATATGAAATAAATGAATGAGCAAATTAGTTCTATATTTAATATTGAAATGTTTATTTTATATTTAATTTCAACATTACAATACTATACTATACTCCACCGCCGTTGAATATGGTCGGCTGTAATGTAAAAAATAAATTATTAGAATTGATTTTCTTTTTGTAACCGCGTGAAAAAGATATGGGATGACTGGATATATTTTGTGTCAATTAACCTATATTCATTTGGATTATAATTAGAATTAATTTAGTAAAAGCAAGTAGCAAATAGTAAACAATGTTGACGGTAATTAATTGAAGACTACAAAATAATATTCACTGTACCAATAGACGCTATATTGTCTTAGGATAATTTGTGGATTTATGATATGAAAAAAAAAGGTTCAAATTAGTTGAAAGAAAATCATTAAAAATATATGAAAAAATTAGTCATCTCATCTTAAAATTTGAATATTTGAATATTGAACTTAACGTTTTGAGAAAAGTCAAATATATTACATTCGTTTATTATTCCAAAGGATGAAAATTTGTGCGGCTTCTTCAAACAGAACGTGTCCAAATATTCTTAAGAGGTGTATTCATCACACATACACACATGTATTATATTTAGTGGCGCATGCATAAATTTTGTATAGTTGAGTAAAAATAATCTAAAAAATGTAAAAAGTAAGATTTGAACCTAGATCTAAAAAAAACTAAAAATCCAATTTACTACTAGATCAACTACATACATCGTAGACTCGAACAGCTTGAACCTACATTCAACTCTGTGCTGGTATGTGAGCAAAATAACAAAAGATGTAATAGGAAAAAAGTAAATAAAAAATGAAGGAAATTTGTCATGATCAGCAAAATAATAATAATAAGATATTAGTTAAACAAAAGTAAAAAATAAAAAATCAAAGTAATCCTCATTGTGTATCAGCACAGCATCGATATTTGATAAACTTTATTTTTTTTTGGAATATCATTATATATATATATATATATAGATAGATATTCGAAGAATTCAGATATCGAAAAAAGACAATATTAAAATAAATATAATATAATATGTAAATAAAATAAGATAAACAATAAAATGATAAATTAAAGAAAATATACAATTCTTAAAAAAATATTACTATCTTCAATTTATTTAGAATCTCAACCACAATGTGTGTATATTACAAAACCCACTAAATATCACTATTTAGGCAATCGACAAGCATGAGTGGATTACATGACAACTGAGAATTGATATATTTAAAACATGTGACAATATAGATGAGATGTGGAAAGGATGATATATTGCAACGAACACTAAGTATAATAGGACATCTATTTTTATAATATTTATAATAATATCATGATATTATTATAAATATGGTTAGTAATTTATTCATCATTTATTGGGTTTAAATATGAACCATAATTCTTTAATAATTTAAATTAAAGACAAGCTTTACTTTAAATACGATAAAATTATATACAACTTTAATAACATTTTTCAAGAGTAGATAAAAAGAAGGAGTCTTTTAAAAAACAATAAATATAAAACAACATATTTAAACTTTAACAAAATTTCATATTTTTTTTATTATAAGTGTCAAAGTTCGATGTTTAAATTTATTTTTGACAATATTTCTAAAAAAATCAACAAAAAAATATAATAAAATAAATTTTTTACTAGTATATCGTAAATAGATAAGATACGACTCATTTATCTTTTTTTTTTTTTGCAGTTCATATTCTGTTATCAATTAATTATATATTTCTGTTACTGTGTGATAATTTTAAATGATTAATTGATAAAAAAAACTTAAATTGATGGGTGAAAACAAATTGAGTACATTTCATCTAAAAAATGTACTCAAATGTTAGCCTTTGCAAAAATTAATTTTAGGAAAAACTTTCAATTTATACCCCTAAACTTCTGGTTTCATATCAATTTAAATCACAAACTAATAATTGTATCAATTTAAACCTTAAACTTCAACAGTTGTACCAATTTAAACTCCAAATTCGTAATTGTGTCAATTTAGACCATAAACTTTTACGAGTGTAACAATTTACACACTAAACTTTATAAATGTATTGATTTAAACCATGCATTATGATTTACTTAGATATACGTACTTATGAAAGTTGAAGATTTAAATTGATACATGTATGAAAGATAAATGTTTAAATTGATGCATTAATGAAAGATTAAGGTTTAAATTGATACAGCTATTAATTTATGGTTTGAATTGTTACGACTCTCAAAATTCAAGGTTTAAATTGATACAACTAAAAGTTAAGATTATAAATTGATATTTATCGTAAATTCAAAACTAAAGATATAAACACGATGACATTCACAAATGCCTTGACAACGAAAAGTAAAAAGTTGAATTCCACAGACCTATCTGGGGATTATTATTGAATCTATTTGGCATGCTTTTAATAGCAATTTTGGTACGCTGTCAATATCTTGTTCCTATAGCAAATGATGACAAAGATGTCAACCTAAGAAAATAGGTTCTTTAAATTAATTTAAAATGTGATTGAATTTACTTTCGTGTTTGTAAGTGTAAAAAAACAGTTTATAAAGACTTAAAAAGTTAATTTAAATGGATATTAAATTATTTAATATGTTGGTAGAGAATGACATCGTCTCCTTTCATGACGAAAGTATCTCGTGACTTCTATTCTCCTTTAAATCCTTAGAAACGACATTGTCACTCAATGTTAACGATCTTGCAATATCGCTCTACTTGCCTTCACCAATTTTAAAAGCAAGTCATGATATTTAATATATTTAGCTTTGGTTGTATCCACAAATTCAAAGCATACTCTCCTTCTTTGGCTCGTTTGAAAAAGAGCATACATTATTTCATTTAAATGAACTAAAAAATGTATCATATTACTTTCTAACGGAACAATGTATTTATATGAACTAAAAAATGATTAATTCAACGCATTATTTGTAACACCCTGAGTTTATGAGAGAGACATGAATGAACAGATATCACATTTGAATGAGAGGGATCCTACAGACATGAAAGTAAGGTTAAGAAATATTTAAAAATTTTGAAGTTACTACCTATATCAACAAGGTGTACCTTTGTTTTCAGTGGCTCAATCATAGGAACTTCAAAGTTAAGTGTATTTAGCTTGAAACAATTCTACGTTGGGTGACTTTCTAAGAGTTTTCCTATGATGCATGTGAGTCAAGATAAAACATCTTGGACTCGTGTTTATTTGTAGGGACAACTATCACTCTAATAAGCCTTTAATACAAGCAATAATGATGCTGTCATGTCGTAGGAGAATGTCGCGACCATTAGTTGCCAAATCTAAATTAGACACGACTATGAAATTAAACAGTACTGAAAATTAGAGTGAACTCAAGAACAACGTTCAAATTAAAATGGTATGAACAAACCTCGAGAAGAGCGGTGATTTTGGAGGATGTTTTGTTGTTCATTCTCAATTCACTCAATTTATTGTAAATTTAAACAACAATGAAGTATACATGGTGTCACACGTGCTTCCTAACTTGGTATTGTAGTTTCATCGTGTGTTTTTCTTTCCATCTAATATTTTTAACTAAATATTTATATTTTACAGAGACGTCAATTAAAAATATTTAATTAATTAAAAATTATAGTTAAAGTACACCAATTTTCTGAAACTTTAAATACCTTTTAAGAAATAAAACAATAGAATATTTCATAGTGTTACTTATTTGAAAATGTAAAAGATAAATAAAAAAAAAACAAAAAATAGAAGAGCATCTTGGGGGTTCAACGTTAAAAAAAATAAATTCGTATACTCGATATATCGATATCATATATTTTTATTAATAAGAACTTAACTCAATCGATGCATCTAGGTTTAAATACTATAAATATATTACATATATTTTTCTTAAAATAATGAAAATAGCAACAAATAAAAAATAAGTGGGCCTGCTAAACTTGGCCCAATAAAAGGCCCACTAGTACACAACTAGGGTTTCTGTTCCCATAAAATCTGAAGCTCTTCTTCCCCATTGTTCTTCTCGTAGGAGGGACTCAAGTTTTGTAGAGAATTAGCATCCGCCGCCATGGTATAATGCCTATTCTCGCTCTTCGATCCCTGTTCTCACTTTTTAGTATCTGTGTATGCTGATAATTTTCGTTCTTAACAAAGTATCTGAATTCTTTTTGATATTCATTGTCTTCTTAACAGGTTAAGTACTCAAGGGAGCCGGATAACCCCACTAAGTGTAAGTCTGCTTCTATCCCATCGTATTCTTGTTCGTATTACGTTGATTTTTCGCTATGCATTTCGTCTGTTTTTCAATATTTCTGAAACGTTATAGTAATGTTAGAAGTGCGTAATCTGATACTTCGTTTTTTATTTCTGCTCAGCCTGCAAAGCACGAGGATCCGACCTCAGAGTCCATTTCAAGGTACCTCAGCAGCTCAATATGCTTTCTCCGTTCATTGTTTTTCTCATAGAATTTATTAAATCGAGAAGTTCATTGCAAAATTTATAGTTTTTCAATACGTTGATCTTTCAATGCGCGCTCTAGTTAAATCTCTAGCTCTCCGAGGCCTGGCGTTTTGTTTTGAAATTTGCTTCATTGAGATTAATCATTTGGAAAATCTTTGTGGTTGCTAGTTTGTCGATTCCGAGTAATCCCTTACACGGTATTCTTAATTTTGCACTGATGTAATGTAATTTGATGTTATTGTCTTGATGTCTGAACATACACGAATGCCTGCCTGTGAACAACCTGATGAAAAAAGCAGGGCTCTGTTGCCTATTTTGTGAATAGTGCTCTCGTAAACTTCAGGAAAACTGAACGTATCATTATTGGGTGAACCTCTGTATAGATAATAGCTGAAGGTTCAGTACATGATGCAACATACTCTTTGTAGTCTTATGTCATAATATATATTTGGTTGATAATTTGCACTAATGTAACTTTGTATCGAGAATGTGGTGATTGTCTTGGGATGTCCTGTTATCAACCTGATGAAAAAAGCAGGGCTCTATTGCCTATTTTGTGCATAGTGCTCTCGAAAATGTCAGGGAAACTGATTGTATTGTTATTGGGTGAACCTCTGTGAAACTGATTGCTGAAGGTTCAGTAAATGATGCTACATCTTTTCATATAATTTATAAGTTAATATAAAGAGAAATAAATGGTCCTTTGATTTCCATCAATTGCTGATGGGCCTTATCTTGTTTAACTCAAAGAACATAGTCAATTTTATTAATGATTTATTTTTAGAATAACACTTTGTTAATAAATATTACTCTATTTTACTTTTACATAATATGTGAAAACTGTTTTACATTCAGTGCATTAGACTATTATTTTCGGTAACCTGATGAAAAAAGCAGGGCTTTGTTGCCTTTTGTGTGAACAGGGCTCTCGTAAACTTCAGGGAGACTAACTGCATTGTTATTGGGTGAACCGTTGTAGATATAATTGCCTATGGTTCAGTAAATGATGCTACATTTATATAGAATGATTTTGTAAAAGGTGATAGGCATAAAAAGAATTAAGAGTGACTTTTGTAGATGGAGCAATAATATTTTTATTCTTGACCAGGTTTCATTTGCAAATGTTCAGATGCTAATGTTATTGTTTCATTTACTTGTAATTATATGAATGGCCGTGGTTATATGTACCTGATTAAAAAAGCAGGGTTCTGTTGCCTTTTGTGAATGGGCCCCTCGTTAAGTTCAGGGAAACTGAATGCTTTGTTATTGGGTGAACCTCTGTAAAGCTAGTTGCTAAAGGTTCAGTAAATAATGCTACATGAAAACAATATATAGCTTAGTGTGACACAAGTGGTTCGAAGTTTAAATGGTAACATCCCCCCATCTTAGATTGTGAAAGTATTTTATTATAAAAGATTCATGCACTGTCTCTGGTGTATAAATTGATTTACAAATGTCCCTGAAATATTCCTTTTAAGGCTTTGCTTTGTCATAGGGTTTAATCATAAAATTCCTGTTGTCCTTGTGTTTTTATGTATTTTTAAACAGCTTTAATGAGCTTGAATAAATGGATCCGTATTTCATTCCTGTTTAGCGTTATTTACCCTATCCACTATGGTTTTTATGTTTGTAGAATAACCGTATCCACTATGGTTTTAATGTTTGTAGAATACACGAGAGACTGCTCATGCCCTCAGAAAGTTGCCTCTGGCTAAGGCAAAAAGATACTTGGAGGATGTTCTTGCCCACAAGCAGGCTATACCATTCCGACGTTTCTGTGGAGGAGTTGGACGAACTGCTCAGGCCAAAAATAGGCATTCAAATGGCCAAGGACGCTGGCCTGTTAAATCTGCAAAATTTATTCTAGATCTTCTTAAGAATGCTGAGAGTAATGCTGAAGTATGTCTTACCCACACATCCTAGTTGCTTTATGGTTCTTTTTTAATTTCCCATAATTCTAACAATGCTATGCCTCCGTTCAGGTGAAAGGACTGGATGTCGATTCTCTCATCATATCCCACATTCAGGTGAACCAGGCTCAAAAGCAAAGGCGTCGGACATACCGTGCTCACGGAAGAATTAACCGTATGCTTTTCAAAATCTCAAATATAAATCTTATCATTTCTGATTAGATCATTACACTCTGTGGAATTTGATAAATTTGTTTTGCAGCCTACATGTCATCTCCATGCCACATCGAGCTTATTTTGTCAGAAAAGGAAGAACCTGTCAAGAAAGAGGTATGACTTCAGAATTTAATGGGATCTATGTTGTGTGTATTGTTTAGGGCTTCTTCTTGAATTTTTATTTTTTTTCTCTGGTGGCAGCCTGAGACCCAATTGGCAACGAGTAAATCCAAGAGATCTCAAGCCCTCCGCAGTGGTGCTTCATCTTGATCAATTTTTGCTTGCATTAAATGTTTATTTTTCCTTTTAAAAAACCAGAGGTTCGTTTCTTTGATCATTATACAATGAGAAGTTCTGAATCCATTGCCCCCAACTTTGTAGTTTATGAAATCATCAATCATGTTTTATTTGTTAGGAATTATTTTCCAAATTTTGAATTTCCATTCCTTTTAAGCAAAGAGCTTATTTATCGAGACTTCTTTCACACTCTCCTCTGTTGGTTAACGTGAAGGATTTCCTCTGTTGATTTTATTTTCATTTTTAACAGTTCAACAGTTCATTGTAGAGTTGTAAATTTAGTTTGGCTCGGTTTCTGCTTTAGTTGGGTCGATGGTAATTTACAGATATAAAATGAGTAGACCATTTATGAACTGAATTTCCCCATTGTTTTTTTTTTTTTTTCCAATTACAGAGGGTTGGGGGTTTGTTAAACTTACGTTAGCAAGTTTCAATATCACTAAGCTAAACTCATTTTAATATCTTGTATTGTTTGAATATTCTCTTTAGAAAATTTGAATTCTTATATAATGTGATCCATATATACAAAAACATGAAATACAATAATGTTAAATGAAAATTTCCATTGACTTACTTGTTATCACGCTGATAAAGGTGGGTGATTTTTGGATGCAATGACATTCTTCATGTCTCAAGATCTCAACTTTAGTCCAATATGAGACTTTAGTTGCGTTAATCATAGTTCATACATTTGTTTTTACTTTCGAGTAAGAGAAATGGAATATGGAATCTGAATATTGAAGGATGGGCTAATGAAAATAGCAATAGAAAAACTAGCTTAATATATATAGTAATTGAACGTTGTATTATTAAGTTACTTTAACATTATCATTGATGCAAACTTAACAACATGACTTTGATACAAATGATAACAAACTAGCAAATCCGACCTGTCTCTACATTTATATGAGAATAAAAGTCACACTAACATGAAGGGGAATGACACACGTGTAAATCATCCCCTACGAAAAAATTGGTCTCAATTTTCACTATGATGGGTCTTGTTCTCGACCAACATTTTACTCTAATTATTATAGATTTGAAAAGTATATGAAGGATGCAAGTAATCGCATATTTTGAAGGAATATATATATATATATATATATATATTTTGGTACTAAAATAAAATAATAAAAAAAAAGAGTATCTTTTGTAACTCACTCCAATCTACAATTCACATTTACTGTTGGTTCGGTCGTGTAGATGTGGGAATTCATCGGACGGCTGAGATTTTACGTGTGAATTCTTCCAAATCAGGAACGCTGAATACATACCGCTCTCCGCTCTTCTTCTAATTCTCGAAAGCAATCGACAAAATCCTCTTTTCTTCCCGCCGATCATTCTTCTCTGGACTGAACGTCGCCGTTTCCAGATTCGCCAAAGGTTTACTACTCTCCCTCTCTCAATTTTCAAATTCCTTCCACCTTCATTTGTTTAATTCTAAATCCTTGTTCATAGCGCTTAGGATTTTCCCTTTCTTCATGTGTAGCTAGGGATCTTCATTATAGTTAAATCTTTCTGTTGAGTTTTGACTAATCTTTCTTCATTCATGTTCTACGCCTCCTTCCGGGTCGGATCTGACGATTATCTCCTTGTTTTTCCATGTTTTAGATGGATTGGCAAGGGCAAAAGCTAGCGGAGCAGTTGATGCAGATTATGTTGGTTGCATTTGCCGTGGTTTCCTTTTTGACTGGCTATGTTATGGGATCATTTAGGATGATGATCTTGGTTTACGCTGGCGGTGTGTTTCTCACCACATTGATCACTGTTCCGAATTGGCCTTTCTTTAATCGCCACCCGCTCAAGTGGTTGGATCCTAGTTTGGCTGAAAAATACCCTAAGCCGCAACCGCAGGAGCCTGTGGTTTTGAAGAAGAAACCTGCTAAGAAGTAGGTCAGTTTGATTGCCGTTGTTCTTGTATTAACATACACTTTGAACCTTGAACTTTCTAATGTCCCCCAAATGATGATACATACACTCGTTATATGGATTATAATTTTGAAGGTTTAGAGAATGACAGATCTCTTTGAAAGAGAACCCTTTTGTTTTTTCTGTTCTATGGTTATAATAGATTAGATCATACATGTCTATCTAGTCATAATTATAAGCTATTGTTTGTTTGCTGATTTCCCTGGTTATTATAACATACATTTGAAGAGCATTTTGAAACTAAACTGAATTAATTCATACAGAGTTTGAGTTTTGCCTGTACCGATTGTCATCAGCACCCCATGTATTCAGGAAGGCATTGCAATTTACATTATTGGTGCATTATATGCTATTTGTATAATGTTTTGCTTGTATGTACAATATGGTAAATGGTGGTATATAGCTTGGCCCTGAAGTCAGTCTACACTATTGTGAAATTGGGATTATTGCTCTTTTAGTTGCTTGAGTTTTTTAAGGCATTCTGCAATATGATTTGTGTGAATTGTGAGTTATTCTTTGGTTTTATCTGGTGAATAACTCCAAGGGTTGGAATCGAGGTTGGAAGTCTTTGGATTCAATCAGGAAATCACGTGTTCATTTCACTTGAATTACATAACTAGAGTAGTAAGGCCTTGTTTGATAACCATTTGATTTTTTAAAATTGAGCTTATAAACACTACACTCACACATTAATTTATATGATCTGTTATCCACTCTATACTTATGTCTTAAAAAACCAAACCAAGTTTTGAAAACTATAATTTGTTTAGCAATTCAACTGTTTCTTTGATAAAAGTGAAAACTAATAATTGAAAAATTGGAGGAAAGAAACATAAATTTCAATAACACAAAATGAAAAACGAAATTGTTATCAAACATGGTGTAATTGTTAGTATCCATCAGATATTATAAGATGGTTAGTGTTATCCCCTTCAAACTTTTTGGTTATGACTACACGGACAGGGTTTCTGATGTAGTTCACTCAATCTTTGTATCTCTAAGGAATTTCCGAATTTCTGAAATTATCATTTGGTTGTGACTCATGGTAGTTAAGTAAGTTCGATATTTTGGCAGATTGATCAGGTAATTGTCTCATCGGACCATCTATATTTCCAATGCTATTATTGAATCGAGTTCTAAACCTTCACTCAAAATCCTATAACAGTTGGAAATCTTTTGTTATTCCCCACGTTCTTACTGGTTTGGATCTTGTTTCTCACTCTGGGATGAATATGGCAATTAGACAATAAATCCTTCCCTTTTGATTAGTTTCTCTTTACCAACTATGGGATTCATTCTTCTTATATTATATACATTCATATAATATGGTAGCATGCCATTCATTCTCCTTGCCAACTTTATCAACTTATTTGGTCTCTCTTTTATTTGTTATTGTGACATGTGTTAGTTTTATTATGTAACATGAACTAGAATGAGAATGATCTGTTCTGTTTGGATTTT
This sequence comes from Cucumis cinereus, assembly GCA_037974625.1. NCBI lineage: Eukaryota > Viridiplantae > Streptophyta > Magnoliopsida > Cucurbitales > Cucurbitaceae > Cucumis > Cucumis cinereus. Next base: position 4,178,592 of record JBBPDJ010000002.1, on the reverse strand, counting down.
CTATTTTTTGTATGCGAATGCTTACTCCATGTGCCCAACGAAAAATGATTACTATGCCTGCGAGTTGAATTCATCCATGGTTATTGTATTAAAGTGACAGATTTTTGTGGCTTGGAATCGATTTGAGTATACTGGAATTTATAAGCCTTTTATATGTTTGTTTAGGCTTCAGTATGAAAGCCGTTGTGTGTTGTGTAAGGTTGGATTTGGTTTATTTGACTTAGCGTGAGATTAGAGTCTTGTGCCAAAAACTCCAAAACTGCAGAACAGAAGTGATTATTTTTTAGAGGAATTGTAATGAGTGGCACTATTATTAGGGATAATAATAAGTTGTGTAACAAAATAAAAAAATGCAAATATAACGACGTCCTTACTTGCAATTTTTAAAAAATGTTTCTATGTACGTTAATATTTTTTATCCTGATTTCTATATTTGCGGTTGGCTATTTTAAGAATGTTCAAACCAAATTCATGGACTGTTTTTTTTATGGTTGGATTTAGCTATATGAATTACAAGTAGGTACTAGTTTTTTTGTTTTTTGTTTTAATAATTATAATAACTACAGAGATTTAAATTGACTTTCTAAGTATTTATAAATATTTTTTTTATTCATAACACTTAGAAAGTCAATTGAAACATGCACTTTCATCCATTCTCCTTATATCATTCCTCCTAACCATGAAAGGATTGGAAAGGATTGGGGGTGAGGATTAGGACTTATTTCTATATTTGCTTTTCTAAATTGAAATATGGAAAAATAGGATTAATTTCACATGTACAAATTAAATTTACATATGAATTACTTAAAATTTCAGGGAGTTGTGTTATTTTTATTTTATTTTTTAAAAACTATAAATACTAATTTCAAGCCTAACATTTGTCTCAATTTATAGTTAATAAAAAAATAAGAAATACTATTGGTCTTTATGAAATAACAATTTAGTTTATATATTTTTCATTTTGTAAAAAATTAGTCTCCATTAGTCAACGACTATAATGTCATTACTTTAAAATAATAATAATAAAAGAATAATAATGTTACACACCATAATTATAACAATTTAGTTTTGATATGACATTATAGTTTTAGTATGTAACAATTATTTTTCAATTTGTAACAATTTTTTTTTATTATTTTAAATTTATACTAATTTAGTCCATGTACTTTTCTCATATTTTCATTAATTCATGTACTTGGTATGCAATAATTTAGTCTATATACTTCTGGTCCTTAAATTTGTAACAATTTTGATTACAACAATTTTTATATAATTGGTCTATTACTTTATTCATGTAAGAATCTCATTAAATTTTTAGGCTCATATCTACGAAAGAGACTATATTGTTACAAATTTTAAAATGTAAAAATAAAATTGTTACACATTAAAATTTAAAAACTAAATTGTTATAAAATTAAAAGTTAAAAGACCACAGGATTAGAAAACAAAGTTAATAAACTAAATTATTATCATTTTTAACCTATTTAAATGAAAAGAAAAAGAAGAAAATGAGACGGCTCGCGCTGTTCCCTGTCTGAGAATAAAGTCCCAAATATTTCATATAAATAGAAAAGGGTCCGGGTTGGGTTGTTCATATTTATTCATTTTAAAAACAATCCCCAAATAATTCGCGGCAAAAGGATTCGATGCCCTAGACTTCCCTCTCTTCCCTAAACCCCAACTCTGAAAATCTGGAACAAGGTCCATTTCCTCAGGCACATGTTCGAATCTCAAATGGCAACTTCGGTTTGAGACGTTAGGGTTTCTCTTCGATCTTCCAGTGCAAATACAATGTTCGGAGCTCAACCGTCCTCCTCCGCTTTCGGCACTCCACAATCAACTCCGGCCTTTGGCACTCCGCAATCAACTCCAGCATTTGGCACGCCGGCTTCCACTCCTGCCTTCGGAACTCCATCGCCGTCTCCTGCATTTGGCAATCTTTCCTCAACTCCTGCCTTCGGAACTCCATCTACGTCGTCGTTTGCTGCCGGCTTCGGCTCCTCTCTCTTCTCTACTCCATTCTCTTCTCAGCCTTCACAACAGCAGCAGCAATTGCAGCAATCGCCGCTGTTTCCGCAATCATCCGCTACAGGATTCGGTTTCCAGACTCCGTTTGCAGCGCCTCAGTTCACTCCATTTCCAAATGCTCAACTGACCACTCAGATGGCCCCGGTCGCACCACTTCCTTTCTCCCTGGCAGATCGAGATATTCAAGTATGTTTCTGAAAGTAATCGGCAAGAATTAGTAATATATCTTTTCGCTTTATATATCCGCGCCTATTGATTTTGTTTTCATTGTGTGGATCAGGCAATTGTTGAGGCTTACAAGGACGACGCAGGAAACCCTAAGTATGCTTTCAAGGTTCGTTTCCCCAATCTTGACTGGAAATTGGATTGCCTCGTGTTTTTACACTCACTAACACCTCAGAGTTGTTGATGATTGTGAGGGGAAAATACTATAAGCTTTCTTATCCAGTTGCTCCGAAGTTAATGCTTGTGTTTATTTTGCAGCATTTGTTGTTCAGTGTAACTGATCCTCAGTATAGGGCGAAGCCTCCTGGTGTATCGGATGTGAGTTCAATATGGCATGTTTTTACGACTGAAGAATTCTCATCTCTTTGTATATATATTTTTTTCTTTTTGGTCGGATTCTACACTAAGTCCGGATAATAGTTTGCATTGCCAGATAATGTGGGCTGAGGCAATGGCAAAGCTCGAAGGAATGGAAAGTGCTGATAGAGAGCGATTGTGGCCGCAGCTTGTTCAAGGTTTTAAGGATTTATCTCAGCGCTTAAAGGTATTTCAATTTAGTGCATAATGTGTCGTGCAATTCTTGATTATGTTTTAAGATATTTGTCTCAGCGCTTCAAGGCTGTGTGTCGTCCATATTTTTGCATATTTGATTACGTTTTATGACTTTTTTGCTTATCTTTTGCTCGCTTCTAAATTTGTCACTATCTCCATCAGTGTTAGTGATTTGCAGGCGTTTTCCTTAGAAACCTTAACCATTTGTTAATTAACTTTTAGCTGCTATTCAACATCATGGATCTAATTTAATACTTCGAGATTTTTGATATATTGATATGAGTGGTGACTTGTGATCTAAATTTACATCTGAGAAATGGCCCTGATGAATATTGAATCGTAAATGTTTAGTCTGCCAGTTTCACAATTTTAAGAGTTAATTTTATTTCAAACTGTTGAACTACCTGTATTATATTAATATCAGTTATATATAAGTTCAAGTGAATAAATATCTGTCTATCTACTCAATAGTCAACTGTTTCGTATTTTGAAAGTATGATACCAGTGCGTTTGAAATAAATATTTAAGTTTCACGATTATAACTTCACTTAACTTCTTTTTTTTTTTTTTTTTTTTTTTGATGATTAACAACATCAATTATAACGATTAAATGAGAAAAATGCAATCATGTCAGGACTTACTGAATGTTAAAACTAGTCTTAAATTTTATTGTTTATTTGAATAAAATTTATCTTATTTTCTTATTCTTTTTTAAAAGTAATGACATTATAGTTCCAATTATGATGGTGAAGAAAAATCAAATATATGAAAACCATAGATGACAGAGTAAGCATCAGTAGTAAAATAAAATTCAATCAGTAACCAAGATTTTTGTAATATTTGTATGTATTATTTTTTCCCTTATTGGTAAATTTCAAACGCCTGAAAGATAATGCCTCCTCTGTGCCTGTACTGTGGTACACCGCTTCAGAATGTTGTTTATTGTTTGTGATAAATGTGTTAGGTACCAAGGTAATATGAGATGTCTTTGTCCTACATTGCGAGTTGTATGACCAATGTGGTACTTAAGTGGCTTGGCTCTCCCACCCCAATAGCTGGGGACAAAGACATCCAATACTGATACTACCTTGTACCTAACAAAATGCGGAACCTGAAGCTGGACAATCGGGAGTAGTCTTTTTTGCCCTTACAAATAATTTAAAGTAGGGTATGCCAGCCTCTGGTCCATATGTTATTGCCATTCAAAACTGTGAAGTAGGAAACGCACTTTATATTTGATAGGATTGCAATTATGTTTTATTTCATCTATCGGCCTAGTGACTAATTTTATGTTTTTCATTTAAGATTTTTAATATGTTCATGGATAAATATGATTATCTTGACTAATTGAGAATATCCATGATTTATCAATATCAAATATGCTGAAAGTCATAATCTGCTGAACCTTAGTAACTCCTACATATGCTTCCAGCATTTCTTGTAAATGTAAATATTTTTGAAAGTTGTCATATAATGATTGGATTTTGTTTCAGTTATTGTTTATAAAAATAGTTTGAACTTCTAAAAGTATCTTCAATTTCATTGACATTAGCTTATGTTCTTCTTCTTCTTCTTCTTCCTTTTTTTCCTGCATGCTTTTCATCCTATTTTATGTGATTTTTCGTTTTCACACATCCTTGTGTTTGCTGCGTGAAGTAATCCGGATTGTTGCACTGACATTCCAGTGGGATTAATGCAGATTCAAGATGAAGTCATTCTCTCTGATTCTGAGAGACTACGCATGACCCAAAGCAATGTCAAAATGGTAATCTTATGCTTCGTTAATGATATATTTTACAAATTTTCTATTTTTAATTAATGCTTGATGCATGATGCAGCTTCAGAGGCATTTTCTAGCCGATACTCTACCTTGGGTTCAAAGGTTGAAACAGAAGGAGCAAGGTCTGCAAAGGCGTCTGTTGAGAGTATGTTGTTTTTTTAATCATTGGGCTAATATGAAAACAAGTGCTATGGATGTGATCATCAAGTTCTTCTCCCATCCCGCCTCCTCACCCTCTAAAGATAAAGTTCATAGCGCTACCAATGCCAAACTACTGTTCTAATTTGATATTTTCTTCAATAAAAGGTTATGAGAATTGTGGAGGCACTAGAAAGTAAAGGTTGCCGAGTGCCTGTTATGAAAGGAGAGGCTGAATTGGCAGAGAAGTTAGCTTTGATAATGAGGCAGGTACGTATCATTCACCACTTTTTACGTTAAATGGAAGAGGTGATATTGAAAAACCACCCGGTAGAGGGAGTTCCTAGGGCCTTTTCATTTAGTTCAACTAAATTTCACTCTATCCCAATTGCCGAACATAGACATTATTTAAAATATAAGTAACTTGATACAAAAGTTTGAATTATCATTTTTGAAGAAAAGAAACTTTAATGATAGTAATGAATGCTTATTTTTCTTTTTGAACAACATTACATAGAGATTATTATTATCATTATTTTTCTTTAATATTTATTCTAATATGATGTTATTGTCATTCTGCCTGTAACTGAATTTGAAAGAATTCACTGAAATGTTACTTGTCTACTTTACTTATAGTTATAAGGCCATGTGGGGGAGCATAAACTATAAGTAAACTTATAACTAGGGAGAAATATGTTACTTGTCTCCGAAAGTTGCATTGTAATGATATTCTCAGACACTTTTCAGTTGAAAGGATCTGGGGCAGAACTTTCAAGGAGGGTACAAAATTTGCTTACAATTACTCGTGGTCAAGCAAATGGCTCCGGTCCTGGTAATTCCATCTATCTTCAAGGATCCGCAAAAATACATGAACAGAGTCTTGCTGACATGCAGGAGGTGCGTACATATTTTGTTTGGAGCCTGCTTTTTCACTTGTAGTTTTGCTGGAAATAAACATTATGAGGTTTACTAAAATTCTGTTAACAGACTTTCAAAAAGAAGAAGCGGTGCAATGATCATATAAGTGAAAATATTGATTAATTCAGTTATGCTATTGTCAAATTTATTAACCAACTTTGTGTACACTATGTCTCCATGTCGTGTGCCAGGTTTTGCAGCAGCAGACTGAGGCCATTGCTAAACTTGGAAATGTTTTAAAGCGAGATGTTAGAGACATGGAAATCATAATGGCTGAAGATAAAGAGATGGCAGATGATGCGAGTTAAAAGAAATTAGAGTGTTCCCATTTCTAGCTTTTCCAAATTGGAAAATTAAAATTGGTTTTCAAAAACTTTAATGAACTGCTCAAGGTGCTATCCCACATCTCATTTGAGAGAAGTGGGTTAGTACTCGGTTAAGATAGGTTAGGTTAAAACTTTTTAACTACTTAATACCTATGCAATTTTGATTTGATGCAGTGTTTAAAGGCTGAGAACTGTAATGGCTCTTAAAGTACTCAGCATCATCTTGCAAGGCCTTGGATTCATCTTTCCCTTAGTCAGGTGCGTGAGGTGACTCTCCCACTTTTAAATCTTACCATTTGGGATTGAGAATGTTACGTCTTTTATTATAAAAGCTTTTGCAAAGGGTAAAACAGGTTGCGTAAAGTATGTTAGTTGTTAGGTATGCTTTAGCATGAGAATTTGAATTCGTTTCTATTGAGGCAGTGTTGTGGAAATATGGATAGGCAGACGTTATTTAAGCTTTTATACAATTCGCAACTTGTGTTGGGGGGTTTTTAAGCTAGAATATATATAGTAAATCTCGATTTCTTTTAAATTTTATTTATTAGATCTCATTTAATAAATGATTATTTATTTTGGTAGTTTGTATTCTTAAGAACTTTTCTTTAGGTTTGGTTTTAGAAACTAGAGCAGGAAAAGTAAAGTAATGGACATTTAGAGGGAAAGATGAAAGTCACAAAACTGTTAAAAATATTCACAAATATAACAAAATAGTGACAATTTGTTTTATTTTCTCTATATATTTAAAAATTGCCCATATTGTAAGATAGAAATTTTGTTTGTCAAACCTTGTATTTCTTGTTTATAATGTCCCTTATATTCGAAAATGTTTTGAAATTTAGTAATTAAAATAACGAGTAGAATAGCTAGACCTTGTTGGATATCATACAGTTTAATTTTTTTTGTTTAATAAAATTGTGCTTACTTATAATTGCGTATTAGGCTATTTTTTTTTCGTACAAGGATTTATAACTTGTATCAACTTAATTTATAAGGTTAAATGACAAAGTTTGTCCCTAGATCCTTTTTCCTATTAAATTAAATTAAATTTAATTCTTGGTATTTTCAACTAAGTCCAATGAAAATAAAACATGTTTGGAATTTTAAAAAATCAATAATTTATAATGACTAAAATGAGAAAAGGGTTTGATAAAAAAAATTGGAATTTTTAAGACATGACGATTTATAAGAGAGAAAAATATGAATTTTGTCGAATTTGCCTACGTTGAAATGGAGAGTAGAACAGAATTAATTTTAAAATTTGATGGTTATATTATTAATTGTTGAAACTTAGATTCGAAATGCTATTGTCAATTTGTATGAAATTTCAAACTTCCAATATATGAAAAATCCTTTTAGTAAACCATTTTTTTAGTGAAGAATTGTTTACAATGTCATGGTTTTTATTGTTACTAAGTAATGAATTGAACTTTTAACTAACTTATAAAAACAAGTATTCTAAAACGGTTAGCTTTCAAAACTTGACCCAAACTTTGAAAGCACTTAAGAGATAGTAATCTTCAGTAAAATAGTTATTGAGCATAATAAAAGAGACTAGCAAAATAAATTTGTCATATGGTCGAATTCTCAAATAAATCTACGATAAATAAAGCTTCTACGTGTTTACTAACATACCAACGTACTCAGATGAATCCGTTATTCCCTTGCAAAGCACTCTCTTCTATAGTTGTTCTATGCCAGTTATCAAAAATGTTTCCTGCACCCAGTAGAGTTAATATGCTCTAAGTTCTGTGTCCATAATATGTATATATATGTATGAAGATTATCTGAGAAGGAATGGGAAAAGGATACCCAAGAAGCTTCTCTCCTAACTTTCTGTATAAGCTTCTGCCATGATTAAGAGTACTAGAGATGTCCAACCGGTAAATGGGTGAGCGCCTTTCCCTTTACCCGTCTTTTGATTATACTGCTCCCAAATGTATCCACTCTTCTCATAATTTCTAACCACATTTCTGCACCAATAATTAACCAGTCTAAGCTTTCAGTATATTCCTGTTCTTGGTTCGAATTGGATTGGTAGCTAAACCAAAAAATTTTATTTTGAATGCAAATCAACACAAATCAAATTTTTTATTTTGATTTTGATTTTGGCTCAATTTTCAATTTTATGTAATACATGTAACAATATATACGTAAACAATGTGTAAACCAAACCAAAGAATTCAGTTCTATTCAGTTATTAAATCCAAAATCGAACTGAACCAGAAAAATTGAAAACAATTCAGTTCTTACAATTTTTTTAAAATGAATCAAATCAGTACTTTAAAAGTAAAAATTGAATTTTCAAATTGGTTAGATTAGGTTGGTTTTTTTGTTTCGCCTCCAGACTATGCAGTGGCTTATGCAGGAAAATAGAAGTTGTGTTTGAAAACCAAGTTCACAAAATTTAGTTATTCTGCGGTAAACATGTTGAAAATTTATATTATAATTAAAAGAAAGATAAATTATTTTAAATGACAATTTCTGAAAATATTTACGAATATAGCAAAGTATCATAATCTATATGTGATAAACTACGATTACTAATATATCTTAGTCTATTGCGGTCAATTGTAGATAAACTGTGATATTTTGTAAACATTTTGGTTTATTTTGCTATAGTTGAAAAATCTTAAAATAAAATGCTTTCTCAAAAAATAAAATATAAAAGAGAATGATAGGGAAAAAGCATAATCTTCAGAAAACAGACTCGTATTTACCTAATTATATTGCTTCTCAATTCATCACGAATATCTTTGGCTCTTTCTCTATAAGGTCCATGCTCTGTATAATTCAGGTCACGTTAAGGTACTACAAAAAAAAAAAGAAAAAAAAGAAAGAAACAGATGCTGACATGAGATTTCGAAACGGATGCGATGGATTGAAAATACCTGTGGCGTAGTGATTGAGTGCTGAAAGAATCAAGTAATTCATGTTCATCCAAATTGTTCCTCTCCAATAAGGTGCGTCATGCTCTGTGTTGTACTTCATGTATAATGAGCTACAACATACAATTTCAAAGACCGAATTAATCCACATACCAATACCTTGTATGGTTTTGGGTTCGTCTAAAGAAATAGATTAACAAACAGAAGCTATGAATACGGGCATCGTAACTTCTATTTGTTAACTTATGTTCTTCGACAAACCCAAACCGTGTAGTGTTGTGATTCCATAGAAGTTGTTTTCTTTTCATCAGTTAAAAACCATGTTTTCGTTTTAAAAAAGAAGATACTGTACAGGTACCTTGTTTTAGATAGGGAGCGGAGCCCATAATCTGTCCAGAATATGCTACGATTTGAAATAAGATCAAGCTGTTTTCCAAGAATCCAAGATTCCTGTTGGAGAGATGAAGAGGAAAAAGGATCAAGCCTCTTAACGACAGGAAAATAAGCATATAAATGGTTTCAAGTTGCTAACGCTTACAGGTGGAATGATTCTCCCCATGAGTGGAAAAAGACTGATATAACCGATATGAGGAACCATTCTTAGCCTTGGCGGTTCTGACACTTCCCGGATAAGTTGTCGAGTTGTAAATCCTTGCTCTCCCATCACCTCTTTCCAAATTAAACGTACCTACATGAAAGCAATTCTTGCATTAAGAACACAAGAATGGACAATCTTTTAAGGTATAAATTTCCATCAGTGCAATCGAAAATACACACATTTCAGTGCCTAAGTTATTTACTTAATGGAGTTTGGAATAGGAATGTTCAAATATCTCGACAACCAAAACAACATGGACTATCCAACCCAAAATGTTAGGGTTGGGTTGGTTTAGTTTTGTTGTCGGGTTGGGTTAAACATTTTCTATTTTAATCGGATTGGGTTGGGTTGCGGGAAAGAAGTTTGGGTTGATCCAACCCAATCTGGATTACATATATATTAATAAAAAATATATACATACATTTTTCTTTGTTTAAAGTTTGATTATTTTTTATTGATTAATTTGTCTTTTAGAATTGTTACTCTTTGTTTAAACTTTGTATTAAATCGTAGATATTTGGTATTTTATATATAAATTTAATGAGATTTTAGTTATTAATCATGTGTTATTGATAAAATTACATATTTAAAATTAAAAAGAAAAAGCTATAACCCGCCAACCCAACTCAACTTGAATTTTAAGGGTTGGGTTGAAGACTTTATTTGGGTCTTTTGGATTGTCAAACCAACCAATCCAAATTTTCGGATTGGTCCAAAAACCACCTTCAACCCAACACAATCCAACCCAACCCATGTACACCCGAGGGAGCCTTTTTGGTTACTGTTCATTTTGTAACTTCTCAAACAACGGCAAGGAAACAAAATTATAAACTTATCAAAAGCCAAACTCGTATTCGGGTTCCATTAAAAGAAACAGGAAAGTGCAAGAGAGCGAATGAGAAATCAAGGGAGTATTCCAATTGACATCGTAAATAAAAGTAGAAAAGGGTACAGCCAGTCGGAGAATAAAACTTTGTGCCCCACCCAAACATTGAAAGTTGATTTCTAGGAGATAACTAAATGAAAGTCGTACGGTAAAGACGATGATAACACAGAGACCGTACCTTATCAGTGTGATTTCCAAAATCTAAGTAAGTTCCATAGGCATCATCAAAGTGCATCTGGCAGGCATCAATCATAGTCAAGTTAGAGGTCTAGAGCTTATTAGCTATTACCATTTCAAATGTTCTACAGAAAAGACCACTTGGATAAATAATCATCTCCATACATTATAAAACAAATTTCCAGCGGAGATGAAAGTGACAACCAACCTGATTCAGAAGCTCAAATTCAGACAGAATTTTTGTTGCCGAACTATAAACCTGCAATGATATGAACTTTTGAAACTTTTGAGGGGAAATAAAAGGAAAAAACAGCAAGAAGAAAACTAAGTTGATATATCATAACAATTTACCGTTTCAAGTCCCTTTCCATTCATGGTTAGCTCCGAAATAGAATGCATGCAATCTGCAGCGAGAAGCATCCAGCATCGAAGGTCCACATGACGCTCATCTTCAGTGGGGTGTGAAGCACGTGGATAATCATCCAACCCAGACATTAGTGTCTACAAGTGCGAACAATTTAAGATCACCTAAGCCTAAGTTGGTCAAGTCTAGGATGTTGTTGATAAGGCATATAAGAGAAATTTCAAAGCCAATATTTTGATGTTGCCTAGAGAAATAGAGTTTTGTAATATCACGTTAAATCACTTATTGACCCAAAAGCTTACGCTAATGGGTGAAGGAAAATTTAACATTATACCAATCTAACACAAAGATCCTGAGAGATTCCCATATTCTTTTAATTAAGACCTGCTTGATTGTTTCCCCTATACGGGGCTCCAGTTTGGATGGTTGAATGTCTACAAATGTCCACCAAACTTGACTTAAACGCATAACTAATCTACTTTAGCTTACTTTATTTACTCTACTTTTAAATAGTTGAACCAAGAATTCCCCCGTCCTTAAATAAACTCCCCAGTCTTTCCCAGTACCTATGGTGAAAAAGGAGCAATAATTTTACACCAAATAAAGAGCCGCAAAAGGAGAGGGCCTCAAGGACTTCTTGTGAAGATCCTTGCCTACAAAAATTTTATGAGATTCTTTCATTCCGAATTTTCCAGATAACCACCCTTATGATTTATAGTCTTTCTAAAGATCAACCACTAATGATGGAAAGTTAATAAATTGATACTTATATGTGGTGAAGGGGACTATTTTCTCAGTCGCCAACAAAGTAAGGCAGAGAGAGAGAGAGAGAGATTTCAGGATAAAAAACCTTAGGGTTAAGTTCACGAATTGTGGAGCTGTCTCTTCCATGCCAGTAATAGCTGCTTGCCTCCTTCCCTGCGTTCCTCAAAATGATATTGTCAGCGGATCAGGGAGAGAATGTGAAATTTCAAATCACTTGCTAACTAATATGTACTCAAGCATAGTGAAAGAACCATTGATTGCCCTTAATAATAAAGCACGGGATGCAGACACCTGGCTGTGTAGTATTGAACCACTGGAACCATGCTTCCAAGCGGACAAAAGCCCGTTCTAAGAATGAAGATATCTCTGAGCTCTCATTCTCCGTAAATGCATTTTTCTTTAGGCCATGAATTAATTCTACAAGAAGAAACACATCTAATCACGAACATCACAACTAGAGATTCAACCAAATTATTTGATAGTTTATGTTACAGACCACAAGAATCTTCTATTATCCGTGTACTGTGAGTTCATACACACAGTTGATATTACATACAAAACAGAAAATGTGGAGCTTGTTAAACAACCACAGCACCCATGCATGATCAGATCTCTCAATGCACTCAAATGTAAATGGGAGCGTGTAACCAAATGCTGACTAGATAAGCCTCCAAGAAATAGGTTCTCATCAAATAAAAATATAAAATAGCATAAATAACTAGCAAGGTACTTCTTACCAAAGGATCCATAGAAGTTGTATAGATCCTTGGATCCATGGTCATAACGTTTTTTGTCTCTTGTTCAGATAATAAAGAAAGAAGAATATCAGAGTTTTGTGCTTACTACAATGTATCTTTCGTGTAGGAGACTTATTAGGAACACTCTGCATTGTTAACAAATTTTCCTCCAGAAAACATTTTAAAAATTTGTTGGAGTTTCAAAACTTTGAGTTATTATGTCTCTCAACAGTCAACACCATCACGCCATCACAATTTTTCTGTTCTTATTGCCCTAAAAGTAAGGACATTTTTAAGGAAACACAATTTTCCTCAACGTGCTTAATTTTGATCAATCTTGCAATATCCAAAGAGTTTGAAAAATCTTTGAAAAATAACTTGCCTTAAAGGATATTTGGAGGATCTAATGGAGAAATATCATCATATCTAAGGTGGAAATTACCATTAGTCTCATCTTTTAACTTCAATTTCAATTGGGAGAAAACCACATAAATTTCTTTTAACTTCAATACGGGCTTCAAAGCAATCCAATAACTTCAGTGTTTGAGAAGAAATAATAAGCAGACCCAGGGGTTTTCCCAATGGCTTCGAAGGTAGGGTTTTTCCCAATGACATTGATAAGTTTTTTAATGAAAGCCTAACTCACAATAAACATAGAATATGCTTTGTAGACTGGCCATGGCTGTTAACGTTGTAGTCCTAGCATTGTAACCATGGTCCATCTCACTGATTCCATTACACCAAAGTCTTCTTTTAATATGTATAGACGCAACAATAAGATGGTGGAGGAAGGAGCGAGGCGGAGAGGGAGAGAAGATAACTTTACACAGAATACTATGACAGGGAAATGAGATATAATTACCTCGCAAGACTAGAAATAATGCTGGCGGGTTAGCATTACTTGGATGCTGAGGAATAAATTCTTCCGGAACCTTGCTGCATTGAGAAAAGAAAGGGAAATATACTTATTAGAGGTCAACGGTAATTTAAAACCACATATTTAAACATGCTATAACCTGAGAGCTTCAGCCCCTAATATTTGTTCACGTGGAATCCATCCATCGACGTTCATTAGATCCAACCAGTGACCAAGAATATCTAAGCTAATATGAAGATCCCATCGCCTGTTCAACATTGGATAGGAAGTAGGTACGGGGTCAAGAATGAAAATTGCGAATCTTTGTTGTCTTATCCAAACAAAAATAATCTATCTTTTGTTGAAAATATAAAAGTGAGCTGCACGTCTAGAAACAATAAGCACTTACCAGATAAGCAGCTGATGAAAGCCTTCATCCCACAAGAATCCCCTAGGGAAGACAGGACGGCATGGAACGGCAGTGTAAAGCTCAGCAGGCCAATAAAAAAGGAAACTATCATGACTTCCGGGCTGCAATAAATGTAGTGTTGTATTCACAGGTTTCAAAAAAGGAACAGAATAAATATGCATGCAGTCTGAAAATAGTAAAAGAAAAAAAAAACAAAAATTACAAAATACAAGATTAATAATCTTGAAGCAAATATGTTAAATTTGTAATTGTAAATCACGTTAATTTCTTGGCCTAATAAGAAAATTCAAATTTTTCTATCTAGTAAAAAGGGAATTTTTTAATGAAAAATCTGAGGAACGAGTCTAATGAATAGTGACTAAAGTAGTAATAATCACATAATAGTTTTAACTAAGTACTTCATTATACTCAATTTCATATTTTCAATAATTATTGAATTGCATTCAATATTTACAGGAACATTTGTTGATTAATTATCTATTTCAGTTTTTTTTTTTGTAAAGATTAATTATCTATCGTAAGTGTTTAAACCAGCTTACGACACATCTACTATTTTCATAGAACTATTGCAAGACCCTAACTAATTTGGTTGTCAAGATAACTTGTAGTATATTAAATCCTTCCTAGACAAATGGTCATCATGCATGATCCCATTCCCTCTTAGTCCTTTACAATTCACCATTGCACTAGGCCAACCCATACTCTCTAATTTGATGTGCATTGTTTTGAATTTCTTGTGAGGAAATCTCGCCTCTGTTTTCTTTAGGTTTTGTCATATTTTAAAGGAACGTTCTATCTTCTAATCTGAGCACACACATCATGTAAAAGTTTCAAGCAACTAAACAAACATCATCTGTTTTTTTTGTACCATCCGGTTCCTATGTCTAGCACTTCCCACTAAAATTCAATCGTTCAATTCCATTGGAGATCTCCTTTTCAAGCATCTGATCTGAACAAACATCATCTGTTCTTTTGTATCTTCCAGTATCCATGTCAAGCACTTCCCGATCACTAAAATCCAATCCTTAACCTCAATATTTTAGGAGATTCCATAAGAATTCTAGAATTAAATATGGATATTGATGAAGCATCTTTTAAATAAGGTAAATTTTGTTCTTGCGATGAGAGGTATGCGTATTTCACTACATGGAGATAATTTAATGATAATATAATTAAAGAATTAGTAGGCTAATAAAAAAAAGAAAAAGGAAGAAGAAAAAACACCTACAATTGTGGGTTGGGGTTTTGTAACAATCATATGACTTACAAAAATCTTCAAGACATGCTAACAAGAAATGAGAAAAGGCTCCAACTACTTACATGGGAGGCACCTGGGTGTGCAATTTTTGACTGGCCATAGAAATAACCAATGCCACCTAATAAGTTGGAAACAGCAGCCTTACCAACAGTTGTGGATTCTAAATCAAACTGATCATAATTGCAAAATTAGATCCATCCAAGAACAATTACAAGATTAAGGACTTCAACAGAATATAAGTATATAAGCTAGAATCAAAGAAGAAAATGTCACTTAGAAGATGGAAACTGTTTTTGCTTTCGCTAGTTTTTAGAGGAACTCAATACATATTGAATTGAACACAAACTATGAAAAGGGTTACCAAACATGCATTTTGCCTTATGAAGTAAGCATCCAAATTTTGATACCTTAATATATCTTAAACCACCAATTGACCCAAAAATTTAAGCTGATGGGTAAAGGTGAATTTAATTACATATCATTTAACACTCCCCTCACTTGTGAGCTCAATATATGAAGAAGATCCAACAAGTGGAAATGAATATTAATTGAAAGAAACCACAACGCAAGGACTTAGACACATGACCACCTTCAACCACCTGCTCTAATACCATCTTAAATTACTGATTGACCCACAAGCTTAAACTGATGGGTGAAGGTGAATTTAGTTATATATCATCTAACAATATAAGCATCCAACTTTGTGCTATATCATATACAACGGTTATTGTTACTCACTTCAACCGAATATTATTTTACAAAAGTTTACACTAGTAATTAAAAAAACCATGCATTGATTCATCTTAATCCAGTCCAGCATGTATCTAAGATGTGATTATTATTATTGTTGTTGTTGCTATTGTTATTATTATGCAAAATATAGAAGATAAAATAATGAAGAGATATATCTCCAAACTATAAATACCTTGTTCGCCAAACCAAAGCACTCCTCGAATCTGGAATCAAATTCTAATTCTTTCTCCTTTAATCGATCAGTTAATGATGAACCTAATTGGAGTGGGAGCAAAAACAATACGTGAAGCATGGAAGCCAAGAAAAATAATAACCCTTCTTCTGAATAATTGACAAGCCCAAACAATATAAACATACACAATCAGAAATGCGACTTAGACCCTCCACACATACATAAAATGGATTTTTGTTAAGAGATACAGACAAAAACTTCAAATGAGTTCAATAGCTTTTTTCTGTTCTTCTTTGGTTCATTGTTGAAGCAAAGGATTCAGTAGCCTCACTTATAATTTCACAACTTTTAATGATGTGTAGTAGTTTCTTATAAACACACAACCATGCAAAAGCTTATAAAAGATGGGGGAAAAAATTAATTTTTTGTGGTAGAAGTGTACCAAAAAGATTTAGTTCTTTTCTCAACTCAAAATGTAGGACATGCCAATTGCCAACTACTAACTGGATCTTGTGGGTCCAAAATAGGATTCAAAGTAAACACCTGTGAGGTTGCTGACACGTTCCTCTTCTCTAGAACTTGGGAAACCAGAGCCAGAAATGAAAGCCAAATCTGTTGTAAATGGAATTCTTCCGGAGATCTGTGAAATAAAAAAAAAAAAATCACACTGATGAAAACAAGAAAATGATGCCACTCATATGGTTTGGATATTCCAACTTTCTCCATGCTATAGAAACTTTCATCTGCATTAAAGCATACCTGGAAAACTAAAATATTTGAGGAGTCATCAGATGTGTCAGAGAGCTGCAATCGACCAAATTTTCTTGCCTGATAAAAAAGATAATGCAAAGACACATTGGTTCAGTGTCACTACAAAGATATATAAAGTCTAAAAACTTATTCAGGGAGAATCAGACATCACGAGGCATCCAAATGCATTTAAAAATAGCAATAAGAAGAAAAGTTAACCTTACTTGTGCACCAATATTTTCCTGAACAAGTTCAGATAAATTGTGATAATGCTCGGTCTTAAACCCACTAAAATGGACTTCGAGATTATCCTGCAGGGGGGTACATATGAAAAGAAAAATGATGTCACCAGATATATAACAATGATTAAGTAAAAAAAAAAAAAAAATTACAAGCAGTCTGATCAAAGAAAGCAGAGTATGTCAGAGGCAATTCCTATTCCAATAACGACACAAACTCTAAGATTTAAATTGAAGAGTTTAATTTCAAAAAGCAAGTATGAAAAAGAGAAATCAATTAAAATGTTTGATTGAGATGTTGCTGGAGGAAGAGAATCCAGCAGTACAAATGATCAGGGAGATTTGTCCTCCTGTAGCCCTTAAAAGATAAAGTAAGAAAATGTAGAAAAAAGATAGGAGGGTGATTAAAACAATATGGAGCTCAAGAGAATCAACAGATATAAGATAGGATGGGCTGAAATTACTACTTGCAAGTGCATTTGAAGTAGTAAATGCCAACACTAGCCCATAAAAATGCATAAAAATCTAATATAGAAAACTTTAATTCCTCGGGTAAGAAGAATACAAAGAGAGAAACTGAGAGAAGTAATTTTTTCTAGAGAGGACATTTCAGAGAAAAAATCAGAGAGGCATCACACTATTGCTTTCAGGAATTTACCCTAGATTCTAAATGTAACTGCCAATTTCCTATATCACTTCGTGAACCTGATGCTAGGAGTGAAGTCTCATGAATGTTTATGGCATCTCTACTTAAACTTAAAGCATTTCCATCTTCATCTGCCAAGTAGAAAAAAAGATGTCCAGTTTTCAACAATTCCTCAGCCTCCTCAGATCTGCAAATCCAGCGAGAAATAAGAAGTATGTGTATCAATTATCCTCAAAGAAGAAACATGGTAAAATCAACTATATTCTCAAAAGGGGAAAAATCTATTACAGGCCGTAAGCCCAAGTCTTGTGTAAATTGAAAGTTAAATGAGATTGAAAAAATAATCACATAGTTCACGACTCATTAAACTAATAGTCAAATTCCTAAACCTTCCAGTACAAGTGGCTCGATAAGAAGACAGATTACACATCAAAAGAATGTGTTAGATGACATAACCATTCAGCCCTTCAATATTAAAGCCACGTTAATGGAAAGAATGCTTAAAATATTCTCGTATTAAAGCCATTTACTTCTTGCTATTCACTTGAATGCGAACAGCCCAATCTCCACCATAGCCACTACCACTCTCCTTCGTTTTCAGAAAACTTGTTCCCAAAGTCATATCCTGGTCAACAATAACTTGATGTCCAAAATCACGTGCATTATGACGAGTCCAGCCATATGTGCTTAGTTCATCGGAACTTTGGCACACATGCCTCATGACATATCTTCCATTCTGAACACCTATCCACATCAAGCCAGCAAGCAATGAACGTGGAGTCCTGAGAAATACAAGATCTACTCATTAGCTAAAGAACCAGGTATTTGTATAAAACATTTGATAGAATGAGGAGAGAACAAAATAAATGTAGAAGAATTGGCTGAAGTCAAGACTATCATTACAGTGACCAAAGTTACATACCGAGAATCACAATGATTGAACTCTAAATACTCAAAAAAAATTATGTTCGGTATTAAAAACTCGCCATAGAAAGATCGTAACTACCTTGCGAGGTTTGGATCATAGAAATTCGTTCATCAACTATAATCCAGCAACATACGGCAACTATTTACAATGTCTTGGAGGCATAAATCGACTTACAGAATACAACTCAAAGAATCGAGCGAGTCCAGGTTATCAGTACAGAGATTGTATTCCTAGTAATACACAGTACAGAGATTGTATTCCTAGTAATACACATTTTGTGAATGGACCATAAGAATATGTGGTAGTTAGCAAACTATTTCCTACGTACTCATTAAATAATTCAGCATCCTAGAACTTCGAAAACATAAGTAAATACAATTGTTGAAAAAAATTATAGAACGTACAAATATATGACGAAACTTTATTTTCAACTCAATGAAGTACCTAGCTCGTATTCCAAGATAGAGATGAGGTCGATAAGTTCCCCAATACAAGCTCTCTTTATGTTCACCTTGAAACTATCTCCAAAACCAACGAATGTAGGACGACATAAGAGAACTAAAATACGTATAAATATACAGCGAAAAAGAAATGATGAAGAAGAAAAATGAACAAATAGTGAAATGATGAAAACAACTATCTACCTGAGGAAGGTCAATAACTTTTGGAGCAGGAAATGGCGTAATAACCCTAGGAGTCTGATGATCTCCGACTATGATCAGGCTACTGATCAGATACAAGATGACGAAGAATGCGACGAAGCTAAAACCTACAATGACCTTGAGATTAACATTGAAGATGCGAATCGAAGGACGCGATTTATTCCTATCTCTGTGGCGTCTAGAATTATCCGGAGCTTGACGGACGGCGCTGTCGTCGTCGCCGTCGACGGTAGAAGCTGATTTAATTCGGCTTCGAGGATTCCGTCGACTTTGTCCAGTCATATTGAAATCAACGTCCGTAAAGCAGTAGAGGAACTGCGATTACCGATCGCAAGAAGAAGGAGGAGTGGAGTGATAGAGAGAAAAGTGTTGTGTTTCAGTTGGAGATTCCAAATTCTGAGTTATCTCCGACGATGCCTTGACTTGAGGCGTGACTGTGCGAAATGAAAGCGATATAAATAGGTTTTTTTTTTTCGCGGTAAATACTCAATTGGAAAATTGGTAAATACTAATTTTAGTTACATATCTTTAATAAATCGTAAATTTACTTTTAATTTTCATCAAATTAGTTAAATAATAATAATATCTGTCGTGTGAAAAAATAAAATGTTTTCGAAATTTAGAGTATAAATACAAAAAATAACAAGTTAAAAAAATCGAAAAAATCATTGTGGACTAAATTTAGGATTTAAGAGCGGTCGATTTTTGAGGGGTTTAGGGTTGACGAGATTGTTGAATCATAAGCTCTTCTTGAATGTGTGAATCTTGTTAATAGACTTGATTGCGAGATTCTTTAGGTGGAATATGTAAATTGTTAATAGACTTGATTACTCGAATGTGTAAATTGCAAGGGTCTTTACTATTTTCTTTTTAGATAACTACAGTGAATAACACTTTTAAGAAAATATATTATATTAGCGACACTTCAAGCTCTAGCTTTTACACTAGCATATTATGAATCCTCAAAAAATAAAATCAAACTCATTAAGAACAAACAATGGGCCATAAATATTGAAGGAGGAAAACACGATAAACAACAACCGAAAAATCAATAGTTTAGATGTAAAATGAAAATGTTAAATTTTTACTAAATATCGAGGATCAACCTTTGGCTACGAAAATCATAGAAAAACTATTTCAATGAATCCTATAAAAGAATGGTAGCGTTTAAAATTGAAAACTTTCAAAACTTATTTTTTATAATTTTTCAAATCATGAGAGAACTAAAAAAATAAATCAAAAGTCATCTAAGCTAAAATTCACGATAAATTTTTTTTTTTTTTTAAAAAAAACGCCCATGTTATTGAAGTCGTTTTTTTCACAAGAACAACACCAACCACCAGATGTACACCCAAGGGTGAGAGATTAACATATTAATAATTAAGTTTGTTATTTTCGTAATATCAATTAACCAGCTTTTTTTCTTCAATTATGTTACATTATATTCATTAAGAATTAACAAATTTCTTCCAAACGAATTGAACAAAAATTAGAGAAGAAATCAAGTGGATAGACATAAATATTATTAAAGCAAATATTAAAGTTCGAAAGCATTCACAGTTTAGAAATTTACATACAAATCCACACGTGGAAACACCATGGGCTCAATGGTGTACTTGACCACCGCCGTGACAAGGGCTGAGCAGCCTCTTCTTTTTCTCGCCAAGGCTGAGGCTCCGCGCCAACTTCGGAACTGGAATGCACCATGCGGTCGACTGCGCCGATTTTCCTTTCACCGGTTTTGAAATTGGCTTCTTACTGTTAGCCTCCATAATTACGACCTCAATGTTGTGACGATTACTTGTTGTGTTTGTAATCGATCTTCCATGATCTCTATTGAAGCTTTCTTGAAACAGCTCAAATAGTAGTTTCTTTGTTTGCTTCGACGGCGATGGATCGGCCGGTGGTGCTTCGACGGTGTTCGGACGCCATATCGGAGTGCTACCGCAGGACGGTGTATTATCTGCATGTATACCAGGCACGGGGCAGTTAAAATTTGTACTTCTATCACAAAATTTTCGAGCTACTTGTTCGATTAACCTATGAATTCTTACTCAAATTCACTCAAATTCTAATAACAAAAAGATAATTATAAAAAACAACAATTTTAGTGAAGGATAATCATAAAATATGTAACAACATTTTTTTTTAAATTACAGATAAACTTTTATTATTCTTTTTTTTTTAAAATTTTGTTACGTTATATTTAACCAAAAAGATATTATTTTAAATAATAAAACTACTGAAAATATTTACAAATATAACAAAATTTTATAGTATATCAGTAAACTATGAACATATCAATGATAGATAATATTAGTCTATCAGTATCTATCAGTTATACTTTGTTATATTTATAAATATTTTGATTTATTTTACTATATTTTGAAACAATTTTTTTAAAAGCTATAGTAAAAGATTGAGAGGAATAAAAGCCTTTGTTTCTTTTTGAAAAAAATGAACGAAATTGCTTTAGTTTTTAAAATGTAAAAATAACAAACAAAAATCAATATCAATAAATGGAAATGGTGTTTATAAATTAATTCATTTAAAAAAAATTAAAAATCAAATAGTTATAAACATGATTTTAAATATCAATTTCCACTCGAAAACTCTTAAATTTGTAGGTAACAATTTAATAAATTCATGATAATTACCATCCGTTGCCATTTCTTTTTTTTTTAAAAAAAATTAAAGTTAGTATCTTGAGTTTATAAATAAAGTGTACGTAAGTCTTCATCTCATAAACCTTAAAATTTGTTACAGTTTCCAAAGTAAATTCTAACCTCCATTAACACTGAAGAAATCATCGTTATCAGAATCCAACCATGCTTGTGAATCCAAAAATATTTCATCGCCTTTGCCTACATTAACACCATGAGCAAACGATCAAAATTATATGACTGCCAGCAAATTACTAGGTTAAGAAGTGATTTTAAATTATGTGATTAGAAATTCGATAAATAATTTTAAATTAATTACTTTGTTTTGAACAAAAAAAATAATAATAATAATAAAATGGATGTATTTGAAATTTTGTGTTTAGATGGCAAAGGGTTAAAAAAAAATAAAGTTAAGAATTTACTAATATAGGTTTTCAACTGTGATGTGTTAATTAAAATTGTAGTTTGACAAGATTAATTACGTAACTTACTTTAAAATCTTATGAAATCTTGCAAAATTCAAGCATTTTAGTTATGAAAGTATTTTTAAGTAAAACATGATTTGAAATCACTTTGAACATTAAAATCATTATATTTTCTATTGTACCAAACAATGAAATTCAATTTTGAAATCTTTCAAAATTATGAAATTCCAAACAAAGCTAAGATCGAGTGCAAAACATTCGAAAATGCTTATGAAAATTAAAATGACTTTACCATTTCTTTAAAAAAAAAAAAACTTTAACGATAAAATTATATAACCACATATATTAAGATAAAAGTAATGATTAAATGTATCATAAGATTAAGAGTAAGACGCACCTATCTACATGCTCCTTATCTCTACTTTCTAATTTTATTTTGGTGTGGTGGAAATATGAGAAAGTATTCAGATGCATCCAAGGTTTTACGACATGTACCCAAGTTTTTTCTTTAAGATAATAATCAAACTGACACTAAATAGATAGGCACTTACATTTTATTAGGACGGTACGATCTTCCATTTTTTATTTTTTTTATTTTTTTTCTTTTAAATGGTTGTTAATTCAAGCTTCATGACATTTGATTTTGTATTACCTATATATAGTTTTATCTCAAAATTAGTAGACACCACTAAAAGTATCATATATCTTATAAATATTATAAAAAAAATAGTTCTAAAAAAGAACAAAAAAAAGAAAAAAAAAATCATTTATTTTCCTAGACTTTAAGGATTGTATCCATTTAAACAACTTTCATCCATCAAATTTCATTATATCAATATTTTATGAAACTTATAATTTAGATAAACAAAACTCGTAAATTTTCATAAGTCGATCAATTTTAAATATTTATAATTACTTTTGAAAATCATCTATCAATCAATCCTCAAATTTGTACCAATTTCTTCAAACGTTGGTTTACAAAACAGATGACTAAAGTAGATAAACGAACAATTTTTATAAAAAGTTGTCTAAAGTCTAAAATGACTAATTTATGAAAATTTAGATGTTTAATTAACATGATTATAAAGTTCACACAGTCGTTTTATATGTATAAATTAATACACTCACAAAGTTTACATGTATAAATTATATTTTCCGATTTAGATTATAAGTTTCCAAATATTTTTAAAAGGAACCTCAAAACTCAAACACCAAATTGTAAGATTAGAAAAAAAACACAAAATCAAAAGAGGATTTAAGAAAGGAGGGGCAGGAATCAAACCGAAATGTGGAGAAGAGGGTGGCAGACGTGAAGAGAGAGGGCTAGAACAAATCCTTCCTATCATCTCCTTTTCCCAAACGTCGGGTTTGCTGTCGGGTTCAGTACTCGAAACATTAACATTGACGACAGTCTCAGAACCGACCGACCATTTGAATTTAGAATCAGATTTTTGGTCTCTGCGAACAAGAACACAATTTCCCATGATGTCGTCCGACCGAAACAAACCGCTAAAAGTGTCCGCTGCCGAGATCGTCTTACATCGACGATACAAAGATGAGGATGAAGATGAAGATGATTTTGTTAAAAGTGGTTGGGTTTACATTTCAATGGGAAGAGAGGAAAAGGAAAGAAGTTCGTTTTGGGCAAACAAAACAAAAGATGTGGTGATCTGGGTCCTCTTGGGATGGAGGGGGTTGTTTGGTCTTCAAAGTGAAGTAATGGCATTTACTTGGAGTGGGTCCTTACTTTGTATATATTTTCATGTTTTTGCTTGTTAATCCAAAATTATGATTTACACTCGTGTTTGGGGGTGATAAGTTGTTATTATAGTTAGTGGTTATTATAGTGTTGTAATAGTGATTATATAGTAACAGTACGTGTTTGGGTACATATTTTTTTTAGTTTGTATGTTTGAAGTGTGAATTATTTCAATATGAAAAATAGTAAACATGTAAGAAATAAATATTGAGATAAAAAATAATTAAAAATAATAAATACTGAGCCACGAGGGATGTGAGACTCTTTTGTTCTATGTGAAAATGTATATTAAAAGTTTATTTAATACTTTGGTCTTTTTACAATCGAGTTTGGTTCATTTTGATTTTTGTATTTTCAACTATGATTAATTTTAGTTCACGTATTTTTAAAAATGGGTTATTTTGGTTCATTTAAAGTAAAATGAAAATGAAAGATTAAAATGATTTATTCTAAGATGTAGATGGAATAAAATAAACATTTTAAGAGTATATGAACTGAAATTAAAAATACAAGAATTAAAATAAAGATTTTTAAAGTAAAATAACTAAAATAAAGTTAAAGTCCAACCTAGGGGTGTTAAAAAAACCAGACTCGAATTATCAACCCAAGGTTTATTAACTCATTTAGGTTGGTTGAGTTAAAAAAAAAAAAAAAAATCTTATGGGTTGGGTTCGTTCATGAGTTCACCAAAAACAACCCAAACCAATTTAGCTAAGTTAACTCGAAGTTATTATCAATTTTAAAAAATATGTTTTTTTTACTCATGATCCTATTATAGTATAAGTACATAGATGTATCTTAATTTTATGAGCTTTTCTGAATAATTTATTCTCCAACAACTCCCAAAACTAGTTTTTTAAATTTAAAAAAAAAACCTTTTACAATGTAAATTGAGATTGAGTTGTTATTCTTAATTCAATACATGAAAATAATTAAATACAACTTTTACATGTTAATATTTTGGACAAAAATTTAAATTAGTGACTCGATTAACACGAAACAACACAACTTTATTGGATTAAGTTAATTATTCAATAAAGATTATTTGAGTTGAATTAAAAAAATGTACAACCCGAACAATGAACGGAGTGAAACCTATTTGACACTATTGGTAGACGACTTTGCTGAGAATCCAAGATAGAGAATGATTGCTTCACCGAATCAAATATTTTGTTACCCACTCTAGCTTTTTACCACATTTATTACTGTTGCTTTTCCTACACTCTACTTCTTGACAGATTCAACTTTGGTTTATGCAATAAATTATGGTGGGCGGACGAACAAGTAAAAGCTTTTGTTTTTTTTTTTCATTTAAAGAATAAAAAATGGGAGAAGCTAACCATGTGAATTTAATATGAGTTTCACGTCAAAATAAATTAGCAATGAAATAAATAGTCCACGTACACTGAGCATGATAGATTTTAAAATCAAGTTGATCGAATCGAAAGTAGTTGGTCAGATATAAGAAGAGATTCTGATGTCCAAACCAACAATATTTTTTAAAAAAATTTCAAAGGCTTAAACCAACTTAAACCGACCGACCGGCCGACCAACGATTTGTTTGTACTCCCTCATGGTCGGGATCAGTTTGAACATTTACTAAATCAACCATACTTTGTTCAGTACCGGTTTGGTCAAATAATAGATTCCGACCAAACGATGCTCACCCCTAAGTTTATGTATTCTATGAATATGAGATTCATATCTAGCAATGTGAGAAATAGTCCATAGATGTGTGGAGAAATACTTAACTCCTAGTTAACCAAATTGCAAACAATTTTAATAACATGTGATTGAACCACAAATTAAACATGACACAAAGTAGATACAACTCAAGAAACAACTAATTATCGCTCTTGGCGAATAAGATAGAACGTGGTAAGTGAATAATTCTTTAAAACTAATACACGTGATTGTCACTTTCATATTCATTAAATATCTAAAAGATGATAAATACTACAAAACATCTGTTGATCTCCACAACAGTATGGTATTTGTTTTGAAATCGCCGAAAAAAATCTCATACGAAAGATGATATTGTCCTCATCATATCCATAATTAAATGTGCAACTAGTTTGCACTTCCAAAAGAAGAAAGATAATGTATGAAAATGATACATCGACCATTTCCTTTTGTTTAGTTGCTAGTAGTTGATAGCTATTTGAATTTGGTTGTATTCATTGGGAGCTCCTCGTAAAATATACTGTAGATTCACCAAAAGTTAAAAGAGTATTGGGAGTGATTCTAACTATTTAAAATAAAGTCTATTAGTATGAAAAACTCGTTTGAAAGTATAAAATCAAACACCGAATTGATTTTGAAAAACTAGATGTGTGTTTTTTTATAGTGATTATACATAAGGTACAAATGCACAACATACGTCAACGACAAATTCGTTAGAAATATGTAATGCAACCCATCATTTTCATCGGTCCAATAAGATTAAAAGGAACATACTCATCTAAATTTGTTAGATATTGTCTTTATAAAGATCATTGCACTAAACATCGAAAGTGAAAAGACAATGCATTTAGTAAGTGTACTGAACTTAAACATAGTCAACTAAGACTCCATTTGAGATCCCGTGTTTACCGTCATAAAAAGTGATTATGAGAAAATATCAACTATTTGATAAATGAATTATTAATTAATCTAACAAAACTCTTTAATTTTAACTAACCTGTAAAGGCTGATAAATAGTAGTTTTTAGATTTAGCTTTCTCTGAAAATTTGCCTAACTTCTTCAAAATTTAAATAAATATATTATAGCAATATCTTTTCTTATTAATATATTTTTTTTTCAAATTCTAATTGATTCATTTTTATGAGAATTATTTTTAAAAAGTTCTAATCAAATAATTTAGATTAAAATAAAATTATTGAAATTTATATAATGTACAATTTTAAATAAATTATAAATTAATTATTCCTACAAAATAATTAAAATAGTAAGCCTGGTTAAGTTCACCAATCTAATTTACACCAATTTAATATTACTTTACCAAACACTGTAACTAGTTTTTTTACAGTTGATTTTTCTAAAAGCACAATTGTCCGCGATTATTTTTAAAGCTACAACAATTCTAAACAGGAGCTAAATCAAGATATATTCAGATAATTGAATCTCCAACCCCACGCCCTTCTACTTTTCTGCGGAAAAAGAACATAAAATAAGATTTTTAAAAAATAAAGTTAAATCTTTTATAGGTTGAATAGTTTAAACCATTTACTACACTTATGATTTAACATAAACGATGATGATTAGGTCATGGTCCTACAAAAAGAAAGGCATAGAAAATCCATTTGATAAACCTAAAAGTAATAATATATATA
>JBBPDJ010000002.1:4058987-4151236 GCA_037974625.1 Cucumis cinereus | reverse complement strand
TATATATAATTTTAACATTCTTCTTAAACCTCATTAATTGCGTTTGCATCCCTTAAACTTCACGACTTCCAAATGCAAACTAGCCTTCCATCTCACGCACACTATTGACCAGTCAAACATCTCCACTATTAATAGAGACAACAAACTAGCTATCTTTATATGTCAAGGGAAGAAATGAAAAATATTAGGCACATCCCGTACATCATCTATTTTTATGCATTCTATCAGATTGTTTAAATAAAATTTTACTATACGACAAAATTTTCTTATTTTTTT
Source organism: Cucumis cinereus (assembly GCA_037974625.1). Taxonomy (NCBI): domain Eukaryota; kingdom Viridiplantae; phylum Streptophyta; class Magnoliopsida; order Cucurbitales; family Cucurbitaceae; genus Cucumis; species Cucumis cinereus. The sequence goes on along the minus strand of JBBPDJ010000002.1, from coordinate 4,150,960 downwards.
GTGAAATATTTCAATGATTTGTTTTACGTGAGTGATACAAAGAAGATGTACAAAGATGGGTGTCATTCTATGATGCACCTGAGTATTATCCATGAAAAATTAGGTACAAATCGGATTGCCGATATCATATGATAAAAGAATGTTTTTTTAAGAGAAATCAAATACTACAATAATAAAAATAAAAGAAAGTATAAAAACTACATCTACTAGAGTAATTATACAAATAAATCCTCGTAACTTTACTCGTAGAAAAAAAAAAAAAAGCTATGTCTCGTAACTTTACGAGATAATTGTCCTTGCTTATATGGAATGAATCTCTTCAATTCCTTAATCAATGTGAGACTTTGTTTGTATCTGACGTTGATATACAACAACGCCATAATTTACTTGTCTTCCACACTCAATCACTTTCCCTCTTTTAAGTTTCAATTTATATAAGTCCAGCAAAAAAAGCAACTATTGAATATTAACCAACTCTATAGGTATCAAAGAACTACTTTATACATATCACTTCGAGGACCTCAAAGGAACCACCACATTTAAAACAAACCTCCATAATAAATGCAAAAACTTTCAACCGAAAAAGAAAAATGATAAAATGAAAAATATCAATTTTTACCCCAAAATTTGAGGGTGTATCAATTTAGACTATAAACTCTAAACTTTTGTAAGTCTACCAATTTACATCCTCCAATATGTTTCGTTCGTAAAACCTCGTGTGAAACTTCATGATTGTATCAATTGAACTCCTAAACTATCATAAACGAACAAATTTAGACTCTTAAACAAAATTTCTTTTGAAAACGGTCAATTTATTCTAATCGTACGTTTTGTAAAACAGACATTTGAAAAAATCTACAGCATGGATGATTTTTAAATGTAATTGTAAAAAATTTGGAGGAACGTGTAGTAGAAGTTCATGGTTTAAATGTTAATTGATATAACTATTAAGTCAGGATTTTATATCAATATTTGCCAAAAAGAAAACAATCAACATTTCCCTTTTCCATTGTAACTTATAAGACATCCAGAAACTACCAAGGGCTCAATAATTCACCTGTTCCAACGGCCACAGTACGGCGAGTCATATTGTGTAATGAATGCTGGTAAGAGATAAGGAGGAAAACACGATAGCCGTCGATCATAAATATAATTCAATAACATGTGGCCATAATTCTTGAAGTTAAATCAACTTTGACCATCAAATGAATTGAGTAATGGCTTCACATAAAATGTGTACTCCATAAGGTAAAACTTGCCACCAATAATTAACCTGCACGTTACAAACACATGTGAAACACAAACAGAGAAACAAAATAAAAGAAAATATGATAAATTAGCTTTTGTTGTGCTTAGCTCAACGCTAATTGACTTAGCTTTTGTCTATCTCTACAGATTGAAGGTTCGACCCCATTCGATAAACTAGCTGTCGAATCACTTGGACTGTTTCTGAATTGTGTCAATTGAGAAAGACAATAACTAAGATAAGAATCCTTTCAGAAAAAGCATTGAATAGATAGATTCAAAATTGAGCTTTTTCTAAGTGGAGCCTGGATATTTCAAGCTGAGAAACCATAAATTATTCTAATTGATAATATTAATCTGGATACCCTCAAAAAAAGATTTGATTGCACTACAAGCTCCGAAAATAGTCTTGGGCAAAAGAGAGGATATCTCGATCGGGGAGAGAAAAGATAACTGTCATCACTGTGAACAGAAAAGAAAACAAAAGCAATTATTGATAATAATGAAAAGATCACCTTCCCAGCTTAAACAATAAAAATCTAACATCATGATATATTTTAGAAGTACAGAGTTAATTCTAAATCCAAAAGGATCAAAGAGATGGAAACAACTTATCATTAGATACATATTTATCAAATACAACTAAGCTACGGATTTTCTATCTTCCAGTGAACAAAAAAATTTAGAGCAAGTAAAAGCATAGCAAAGAGCTTGAAAGGTAAGGCCAACTGCCATGAGTGCAGCCCTTCTACAGGTAAAATTTTGTCATAAGGTGAAAGAAAAGCCAGAAGCTCTCATTTACAGTTGACAATTATAAGTAAATGGATAAAAGAAACATAAAAAATCTCATTTACAGCTTTTCATAGTTTCATTAGCATGAGATCCGGTCTATTACTCTAGCCTTATCAGAAGGCTACAACCAGAGGGATAGTTACATTATTCATATGAGTCTGGAATAGCTGAAGGACTTGATAGTTTATATAGGAAAAACGAAATGTTTTCTCATGATGAGAACGTACTTACATTGATGCAATTCAATGAGCTCAAGTATAGAATGGTGTAACGGGACCATTGATAAAAGTTAATAGAACAATCGTTATGCATTTAACTTCCACCATGATTAATAAACCAAATTGAGGAATAGGAACAGGTATGATATCTCCAAGTCTCTATTCAAGAATGTCCGGAAATTGTATTTTCACAAGGGTACTTACATATATTCCCAACATTTTAGCTGTAAGAAAATGACTGGAATTTGAAGAAGTTGGGCTAAAATTCTCTCTCTTAACTGAAGTCTTCTTCAATGGTTCACTTCACTTTGCAGGTAAAGTTTTCGTTTCCACGGCCAAAAGGGATAATGTATCTACTAAAGAGAGAGTAAGGGCCCTTAACTTCAATTTAGTTTAAATGTGTTAAGTATGCTTCTTTGACAGAAAACAAACTCCTTTTCTATGACGACCAACTGTAAAATTTGTATCTCTACATGTCGTTTTCGATGAGGCATCAACAGTGGTCCTCCAGAAATGCAGTACTACAGAATTCCAGGATGCTAGATTTCCGTATGCATGCACAAGCACTTAAGCAACAAGAGATTGATATTGAGAGTAACTCTAACCTGACACAAAAAAGTCAGCTACACGAAGCCCTCCTATTGGAAAAAGAAAAAAAGGCCCATTGTTCACACTATGTTTTTGGTTTTACAATGAAAGACTATATTTGTTCAGTGATTAAAAATGTAGAAGATCTTGGACATATAAGCAAGGATAAGCCAAGAGCTCCATTGGTACAAACATTCCTGTGCAGAATCCAAGTAGAGTGAACAAAATCATATCAAATTATGAAGACAACAAAATGCATCCACTAAAACTAGCATAAGGGAAAGGTAAAATCAAAACGTTACAGATCCATTTCTAAATTAAATTCAGACTGGGGACAGGTGGGGTGGAAACTAACAGCTTGAAGCATCAAGAGCAATGAACACAGTGTCCAATTAGTAGGTTAGGTTTCTCCATTTCAGAATAATCCTGACTTCCCAGCTAACTTGATTACAGTGTAGAAACAAAATTCTAAAGCATAAAGTTCCAATCCGAAATCCTATCAGCATTTGTTGGTATTACTTAAATTCGAAAGTTAAATCAAACCCTAGAATTTGAAACGGCGAATTGTGTAACTCACAGAGTCTGACGGTAGATTGACAATGGAGAATATTGGAAATTTTATATGTTTGGAAGATATTCAAATGGTAAGGGTTAAATTAAAATATTTTGTTTCTTAATAATTTATTTTTTTTATAAAAAAGATTAATTTTGTGTTAAATAAGTTTCTTAACAAATATGAAATTTTATAAACGATTTCACTTATATTAGATATAATTTTAATTTAATACCACTTTAAATTTTCAATTTTGTGTGGAATAAATATGTGAATTTTAAAACATTCAAATGTTAAGAGATCAAATAAATACAAATTTCAATGTTATATGACTGGATTTTTTTTTTAAAAAAAAGGACAATGTGATGATGCACTATGTTGTATTGGAGGGTATAATTGACATTTGCAAATGAAATAACACGACTCCTAAGAAGTTTAGAGCAAGGAAGGATTCTCGAAGGATAAGTGACATCAAAACTAAGGTCCTATTTGATTCATGATCCAAAAATTGTTTTGAAAAACAAGAAATTTTATGGAAAACAAAAATACATTTTTATTTTTTTTCACTATATTACGCTTGGTTTCAATTTAAAATTTTAAAATTCATATTCAAAATTCAAAATTTATGTTTGGTTGTGAATTTGAAAATGCAACAGTGCATCAACAACAACAAAAAAACGAAAATTTATTGTTCTTTTAAAATAGTTTATTTCGAGTTTTGTTTTTATAAATCGTTTTTAAAAACATGTATATCAAACACGTTTTTATTATTTTATTTGTATTTTTTGTTTTTAAAAACATAAAAACGAAAATGAATAACGAACCAAACAAGACATAAGTCATCAAAATCCTCTCAGTTCCAAATGAAGACCACGAAACCTAAATATGACTCGAAAACACTAAAGAAAGAGGACCTAGGTCAGCTGATGCCGTAAATAAGTGGAAAAACTACAAAGAAAATAAGTCAATCCACACATTCAAATTTTCTACTTGCTACATAGTTTCATCTTTAATAAATATTTTAAATTTTTAGCCAAATTCTAAAAACAATATATAAGTTTTCAAAAATTATTAATTTTTTTTAATTGACAAAATAACGAAAACATGGTTAATAATTATACAAAAAAAAAAATAATAATAGTTTCACAAATAATTTAGGTTGAGCCATTAAATGAGTTAATTTGGAAAATTAATATTAGTTGGACAGTTGTTATCAAAGGCATCTCTATTTATAGGCTTCTTTTGTAGAGAATATGGAGATGAATGAAATGATGATGAGTGAAAGATTTGAATTCACTGAATTTTGTTATTGTCATGTAATTCATTGTTAGTGACATTACATCTTACTTTTTGGTGTCATATTGCAGCTGTTTTGTTATTTTGTATGGTTCAAATATAGGGTGGTGGGTGTGAGATTCTAAACCTCTTACCTTTCTCAAACCTACCTTACTTCTCATACTTTAACCCTATCTTTTGTGCCAATCAAATTCTCCCATGTGATGGAATTTTTAGTTTTTTATTTATTTTTACTATTAAGTAAAAAAATCACGTAATCATTGCCGATAAAAAAGAATGTCGACTTTATGTTTAAATTAGTTGAGTTATGAAATTTGGAGCTAATGTATTGAAATTAATGAAATGTGTGTTTTGGGTGCAAAGTTGTAAGATGAAGTTTCTCGATAAATTTGCAGAATAGAGAAAAAGGTGAAAATGAAGTTTTTTTTTGAAAAATATGCAAATTTCAATAGTGTTTACTTGTGTGAAATTAAATTGGTGGGTCAAACACCCCTATAAGGCTTTACAACTCCTAGCTCTGTCTTTGAATTGGATGTTTGGATCAAGAGTTGAAATAGTGAACTTTGAAAAAGTTGTGTATTTCATAGACCCATAATGTTTGTAAATAAGATACAAAATTAATGTTTTTTAGTTGTGTGACCAAATGTCTTGGGTTGATCAAATAAAGAGGAAAGTTAGCAACTTCACGTTTTCTAACTCCTACCCCACAACACGTTGATCCAAAAACTCTCGAAGATCCAAAAGGTAACAACTCTCTAGACTTTAGAATACCTTGATTTTACAACTTCACCATTTATCTCAAACACCCGTGGAAAGTTGATAACTAATTTATTGATTGTACTTAAACATCTCATAAACAATCAAATACACCCATTTCACGTTTGGAACCATTCTAATTTTGAGTGAATTGATTTCATTTCGACCATTAAAATCAAGGCATCCCGATTGGCAACAAAGAAGCAAAAAGACACGAAGAAGATACGGTGTAGTCATTTATTATTTCCATATCTTATAAAGAAATGTGACTGAACATTTATACCTAACTTTCCTCATTCGTCACTGCCAAATGTAAAGCAAAAACAAATTATAACATAAAAGATACAATAAGAACAAAACCAATTACAAAATCTCCATGGACAATTGTGACCCCAATTTAAATTTCCTTGTCTTCTTCCCAGACTCTCCCTTAAAAAAATTATAGGCTCCTGCAAGTTTGTAATCCCAATTACGTCAGAGAAGCTTGAGCAGCACAACAATGGCGGCCAATCATTTCTCACGATCCAATCCTATCAAAACTCTCAGACACCGTCTTCATTCTGGGCCGAACCTCTGGATCGCTTTCTGTACAAGCGAGAGCCACGTGGAATACGGCGAGCACCTCTTTCTTAGCATGTACTTCTTGTAACAGAGCAGGATCAACCAAATCCGACAATGGTTTTGCTTCTTCAAATCCTTTCCTAACCCACCTCACCAAATCTGGAATTTCCAAAGAAGTTGACGTGTTAGGCGAAAGCTCCGGCGACTTTCCGGTGAGTAATTCGAGAACCATGACGCCGAAGGAATATACGTCCCATTTTTGGGTGGGGCGGCCGCCGGGGGCTCGGGCCTCCGGCGCGCAGTAGTTGTTGGTGCGGTCGGTTTGGACGGATTTGAGGTAGGAGAAGGCGCCGCCGATGAGGCCGCCGGAGGAGGAGGGGTTGTTGCCGGTGATACTGATTAAACGGTTGAGGCCGAAGTCGGAGATGTGGGGATGGAAATCGTTGTCGAGGAGAATGTTGGAGGGTTTGATGTCGCCATGGACGAATTTTCTTGGGCTGCATTCATGGAGATAGGCTAATCCTCTGGCGGTTCCTTTGGTTATTCGTAGTCTTGTGGACCATGAAAGGCTTGAAGATGGCTGCCCGTTTTTTCCTGTTTTATTCACATTGTTGATGAAACATTTCAGTTCCAATTTTCCGTATTATATCCTCCAATTAAATTACAGTATATTTTAATGCAAAAAATTAGAGACGATTAATAAATTTCTCTCCTTTTGTTGATTCACCTACTCAAATAGTAACTTTTTAAAATTAATGGAGATGTTATAAAGACCAATGATTAGGTTATAACTAATTTTCATGATCTTTTTCTTTAAAAAAAATGGAAGAATAAAAAAAAAAAGTCTCAGTAATAATATTTGATTGATCAAATAAGTTGCACAAAAATAAGTGTACTTGAGACTATGTCTCTATTTATACTACTAGACAAATCTATAATAGTTGTCATTTTTTAAACTAAGAGCAAAATAAATTACTAGTAATCAAAATAAAGTCCAATAAAGAAAAACAATCAATGAGTTCTTTCTTATTAAATTCTTTCTATCAGTTTTTGGTCTATTCTCCCTCTCTTTTTCCTTCCATTTTTGTTTTTATTTCCTTTTTATTGGTAATTTTTGCTGTTTTCAAATTTAAATTGGGTCTATTTTTAATTGAACCTTTTTTTTTGTATTTTCTTCAAATACAAATAAAAATATTCAATTTTATACTAAAATACTTCACTATTCCAATAGATCAATCTGAATCGAGAGTTCTTTTTTACACTCATAGATAAAAACTATATCTAAGTTGTGAAAAGGTAATTTAATTTCTTACCCAAAGTCTAAATTAAAATTCATAATAAGGTTTTTTAATACTAATATACGTTTATTGCCTTTTAATACCCTTATTAAAATATAAAAGCTAGTGTATAAGTAAATAAATATTTTAGTAAGAGATAAAAGGTTTGACTTTTTGGTTTGTAGACTAAAAACATAGGGATGCGTAAGGAGCGGAACAGCGCCTGCAATGCAGGGCAGGGAACGTGGAAAGTGGCTGTGGGCACAGAGCGTGGGGACATCCATTGTTGGATCTCACGCTTGGCTTGGCAATCATAATAATATTAGGCAACCAACAATTATGCCCAACCATACCCATCCAAACTCAAGTACCCACCCAAAAGCCAAAACTATATATATATATATATATATATATATATATTAAAGAAAGATAAAACAAATATCCTATACGGAAAGGAATTTTCTCTCCCAACCCCAACTAGATAAAAAGTTAAAAAAAAAACAAGTTTCGCATTAATTGTTGTGTTTACGCCGTCAAAGAGATCATTCATGGACGGTCTTAAATTATAAAACAGTAGGCCACGTGGAACCCACGTGTCAAAAAACTATCACGGCTACAAACTTAGCTCCCTGCTAAATTTTTAGATGTTAAATTTTGAGTTTAGTTTTTCAAGGGTGAGATATGTTTAATTTTAGTTAGTTTAAACTTTTCAAAGTGCCGCACTCTGATTTTGTAAAATTCGGAGTTTTTATTTTGATGTGTAAAACTTTTTTTTGTTATTAAATATTATTTTAAGTTATTGGTGTTAATGTTTATTAATTAATTTAAAATAAAATGTAAAAGTTTTTTATTGGTTTTTAATTTTTGAAAATTAAGTCTTTAGATATCTCTCGTCCACCTCTACATTTATTGCCTTTGTTATAATTAATGTTTTAAAAAACTAAATCAAAATTTAAATTATAATTTATAAAACTTTTATTTAAAAAAATGACTAAAAATCCAAGTCTTAATCTCGAGATATATGGTAAAATTTGGAGAGTACATAGACTAAAATTTATTTTTAAAGAAAAGAATAAAAATGGAATCCAATTTAAATGAGTAATATTTTGAAACTACACTCAAAATCGTAGACCCAAAGTTAAGTTTACTTAATTTAATTTTTTGCCTCGTGAAGGCCTAAATTCTAGCTACGGGATCATGATAAAAGTGAAAATAAAACTAATCCTTAAAAGTTAAAAAACAAGATTGACGACGAGAAAAAAGAAAAGAGAATAAGGAATTAAGGGAGTTTTGAGTCGCCGTCCGACCAGCAGATTCAGATGAAGATAAAAACAGAACAAATCAAATAATGAAATGCAAAAGAAATTATTGAACTCACCGCGAAGAGCAGAGGCCAAGTTTCCATTGGAGATAAAATCACTGATCAGAAGCTTCTCATCTGGCGCCCAATAATAAGCTCTCAATTTCACGATATTCGGATGTTTTACCCTTCCAATGGCCTGTACCTCCGCCGCGAACTCCTTATACCTCTGTTCTCCCCCTTCCCCCAACCGCCGTACAGCCACCGGAATCCCATTTCCGAGCACCACTTTGTACACAATTCCCAGTCCACTCTTTCCCAGCACATACGCCGACGCTCTCAACAGCTCATCCAGCTCGAACGTAAACCCTTTGTCTACGGCCACAAGCCCTCCTTCCTCTCTACTTCTCTCACTGTTCTCCGGTTCCTCCATTTCAGATTCCTCGTTCTTATCATTCCCATTCATACAAGGAAAATTGCAGAGATTGTCTTTCTGATTCCCGCCGAATTTTCTCTTCGACGTACAGCTACAGCCGTTTGAACTGTCCTTCCGTCGCCAGTATACGTAAACTATTACCAGGCCGATGAATGCTACTCCGGCAGCGTCGGCGGCGGAGATGAGAATGATTAATCCGGCGCTCAATCCTTTTCTAGGGGTAATGTAAGATGGTTTAGAATCGGGATTTCCCGGTGAGCCACGTTCTGAATTCTCACAAGATTTCTGAAGAGGAAATCCGCATAGCTCGGGATTGTTGAGAAATGCAGTCGGTCCCTGATTTGCAAACGAACCTGTCTGAGGTACACTTCCGCTTAAATTGTTGCTCCGAAGGTCGAAACTGACCGTCACCGGCAAATCTCCTAGAGTTTTCGGGATTTTACCCGATAAGTGATTGAAGGAGAGGTTGAGCGTACCGGAGAGTGACTTCAGTTGCCCTAGATCCTCCGGAATCGATCCGCTGAAATCGTTGGATGAGAGATCGAGTTGAAGTAAATTATCCATCCCAGACCAAACACCAGATGGAATTTCTCCGTCGAATTGATTTCTAGCGAGTATTAATCGCTGCAATTGCTTACAATTTCTCAATTCGTCGGGGACTGGTCCGGCGAGAGAATTGTTGGAGAGATCGAGGTTTTGAAGCCGCGGAATGTTGCAGATCGAAGGAGGAAAAGGACCGGAGAGATTATTACTGTAGAGAAATAGGCTATGCAATGAGGTAGCATTAAACAACTGTTCGGGTATGGAACCGTAGAGATTGTTGTTATGGAGGTTCAATCGGCGGAGATACACAAGCGAACCAAGTTCAGAAGGAATGTAGCCATGTAGATTCTTACCAGATAGAGCAATTCCAACGACTCGCGAGTCACCGGAAACATTCATGCAAGAAATGCCAGACCATCGGCAAGGCGTGGAGTCATTCTCGTTCCAATCGGAGAAAACAGAGGAATCCGGCAACTGGTCGACCGCCGACTTGAGAGAAAGAAGCGAGAGACCGTCCGGTGATAGAGCTAAAACCCTAAAAGCGAAGTGAAAGTTAAAAAGCAAGAGGATAAACAACAGATTCTTCTCCATCATCAGCACCACCACCGTCGTTTTTGCTCTAGACGGCGACCGGCGACCGGAGAAGAAATCAGTAATCAGGAGGAAATTTTTTCAAAAAAAAATGGAGAAAATGGGGAATTGAAATGCGATGAGAAAGAAGATGAGTGAAGTGAAGAAGAGAAAGAAAAAAAAAGGAAAGAAATGAGAAATGTTGTTAGGGAAGGAAGAGTGGTGGTTGGCTATGGAAGTTCTATTAAAGGAGAAAGAGAAAGAGACATTGGATGAAGGGATATTTTGACGGCTGTGATCTGCCCTCCCGCCATCTTAAAATAAATAACAGGATAAACTATCCGTAAAATTACTCATTTTATTTTTTAAAAAAAATTAACTCTTAACTTCGGGGGTTTATTTATTTCTATTTTTAATTATTGAAATTCTAAGAAGTCGTTAGGATTGAAAAAATTGAGATGGGAATGAAAATAATGATTTTATTGATTAATACATCATAATTATATAAATTTATCTTACAAATACTTATAATTAATAATTTAATTAATATATTAAAATTTTATAGAGTTTTCGTGATTAATTTTACAATGAAATGCAAAAAGAATTTATTCTTATACATTGTTAATAACATTTCATGAGCAATCTTATTCTCATCTCAATTTCGCCAATCCAAACGGTCCCTTAAGGGTTTTATTTTTCTAGCAATAAAGATATCTAATATGCTCTTTTAAATTTACTACTCATTTCATATTTACATGACAATGAGTTATAATTTGTTAAAAAGATTTATCGATATCCATTACCAAAATATATCTATAGATTTAAAAATATTTTAATTTTTAAATATAGTATAATGAATCGAAATATTTACAATTTACAGTAAACTTTCATATTCAATCAATGATAGACATCGATAGGTCACATAAAATTTTAAAATTTGGCTATATTTTGTAAATATTTTTAGAGGTAGAATAATGTTTAAAAAAATAAATCAAAATAAATTTTAAATTGAAAAGGATTAGTGGAACTCAATTGTTGCAATTTGACCTAAAATAATAATTGTAAAAGAAAGAGACAAACTTTTGGAAACAAAAAGGATTAACGGAAGTAGAAGAAAAGCAAAGGAGAAGGGATGGCATTTTTAATGTCGGGCTTTTTATGATTATATTTGGGCATAATGCGGATGTTTGGTGCTTAATAAACTCTAACAACCATTAATTAAATTCAAAATTTGATTCCACTTTTTAGTTTTAATTTTGTTAGAAAATGTTTCATCCTTTTTACTATTGCTTATAAATTGTTTTTTTTTTTTTTTTCAAACCTGCTTGGGTAATTATTATTATTTTTTAGTACATACATGTATCAATCGAATTAATTAAGCTCTTATTAGTAGATAATTATTGTTGGTTTGATTGTTTATCCAGGTAGATATATATATATGTCAAAATGTTGCATTTTCACTCTTCAATACGCAACTCTCTCAAACTTCAAAAAATAATTTTAGCTGTTACATCACTAATTTTTTTAAACGGTCTTGAATAGACGAATGAATTTTTATTTTTTATCTCTAAACCTTTAGACTTTAAATAGTATCTAGTAATTCCTTAAACTTTCATTTTCTACCAATATATATATATGTCACTAATTTGTTAATATATTTAATTATTTCTTTGGTCTATTTAACGTTTTTTAAAATTCACGGAACTACTAGATACAAAATTGAAAGCTTAATGTTTTATTAGACACAAATATTTCAATGATTATTTGACACAAAAGGTAGAAGTTTATAATTAGGCATTTCAAACATTTACGAACCCTATTAGACGTTTTTTTTTTATTTTAAAAGACATTTTTAAAATTTTAAAGATTAAATAGACACATTCTTTTTAAATTTCATAGAATAATAGAATGTAACTAAATATAAATGTTGTTTATCTAAAAGAAGTATCACTATATATATATATATATTTTTTTTTTTTAAAAAAAGGAGTATCACTGTATTATTTATTTAAAAAAAAGGAGTATCACTGTATACAACTTTTGTACTATCAAATTTCTTTATTCAATTAACACGATATAATAATTATAATGAAAAACAATTTTAGGGATAATAATCGAGAGTAAAACAATATTTTAAAATATTACAAATATAGCAAGACATATCAATGATATACTTTTACCTATTATAAACTATTATGATCTATCACTGATAAATTCAGACAAAATTTGCTATATATGCCAATATAATTATCCCTTACAAAAATCATTAACTTTTAAAAAATGTGATATTGAAATTCATATACCAAATTGAAGTTAGAAATTTGCATGATATAATTTAAGGTTTAGAATGGTTTTGAATTAAGTAGCTATTTTTTTTTGTACAATTAAAATCAGTAGATTTAGCTACTAATGTTTGGTTATTATCACATACTATATGTCAGTTGAGTTACATTTATTTTAATTAATTAAATAGCGGTGAAAATAAACAAAAAAATCAAAAGGTTTTTTCAAACATAATAAAAAAAAAGCTTACATTTCATTAAAAAAAATTAAAAGACAAAAATCCATTATTTTTATAAATATTTTGTCCATTTTACTCCTTTTACCATTTACCAAAAATCAAATTAAAAAGAAGGGACAAATAATCAGGTACGGGAGTGACCACTGTAAAAATAAAAGTCAGCATTAGAATCAACCATTCATTAAAAGCAATCAATATTCTACAACTAACACCAATAAATATCTGGCGTTCCACAATCACTCCTCCATTTCATACCTTTAATTGCAGCGTCTTCATGTGGCCTATTTTATTATTATTATTATTATTTATTTGCTATTTTTCTTTATATATATATATATATATATATATATATATATATATATATATATATAGTCAGTAGGCACTAACATTAAATGCATTATGAGATAGTTGAGTGGGAAGATGTAGAAGATGATTATATCTTCTTTACAATCATGAAATCATGCTTAGAAGCTAAATAACTAAGAAATATGCTCTATCCCTACTTTTATAGCCTATACACCTACATTCCCAATTATATTTTTTAGGTTCTTCTAATATCTCTTTTTAGTACATTAACTACGGAACCAAAAATCGAATCTCCAAACTTTTAGGAGTTTTTTTTGTAAAATTGAAATGTAACTAAAATTGTGAAGCATCGAAACATGTTGTTAATCATTCAAATTATTTTGTTAGAAAATGAAAATGTGTACAGAAGTATAAACCAAGCTTGAAAAACGGGTTATAATTACTTTTCTTAGGTTCGAAATCACTTCAAAACATAATTTTAATCATTTTGAATGATAACATATTAAATTTATTATAATTTTAAAAAGAAAATTTATAATAAGTGGCACAACTGAAAATACTTATAAAATATAACAAAATTTCAGATACTATCAATGATATCATCAGAATCTGAAACTTTGCTATATTTGAAAGATACAATGTTAAAACTATACTTTCATTAATATTATTTGAAATACGTCGAGATAACAATTCATGTCAGCTACACACAACTTCAATTATTTCTGATCGCTCGCTTCTTAATTAATCATTCAAACAATTCAATCAAATGATATCAAATTATGGCAGCAGTTACATATTACTAGAGTTTTTATGTAAATGTATTTGCAATTTCAAGATTGAGGAACATTCATTAATAATAATTTAGATTAACAAATGATAACCCAACAAATAAAGTGATACAACATATTTAGATAAAATAATACAGAAGGTGGAATTAGAAGCTTTATTCTTGTCTTGTGTATTGCTTTAATCTAATTTTTAATGATTATTGTTGGAGTAGTTGGAAGGATTGGATCTACAATCCATTCTAATTTATTATCAATGTCTTTCTTCTGTCCTGTCCTATGTAGGAGGCTACCCAGCATGCATGTGAAGATTTTATATTAAAAACATCTATTTATTTATTTATTTTTTCTCATCTCCTATTGGGGCATTCCTCAATTCATATAAAGATTCATAAATTCTCTTATCCACACAGCAGATAATTTAAAAATAATACCGTTTCATTCAAGTGCCCTTTTGAAATAATGATTTGTGCGAAAAACTCGCATATAAGTCTTAGGTGTTTCTATGTTCCACACATTCAGTTCGAACATGTCATTAGAACTGATATGTGTTTACTCTTGCATCAATGAGTATGGAGTAAAACACACTATGATGTTTGGGTTAAGACATGAAGTATTTAGCTCGACAACGCACAAAGAGAATTTCTTGACCCTTGAGGTTGTTGATGTGTAGCTATTTATTAGATCTATCCTATGATTTGAAGTCCTCTTTTGAGGATGATACATGCAGTATCTACGATGTTTGAATAGATGTAGCCTTCAAAGTTACAAGGTATAGTAGAATGAGACTGACTTGGTTAATCGAGCTCAACTAATCGACTTGAAACTCATGGGTTTGAATTTTCCTTTTGAGAGGTACAAAATCATATGCACGTACGCTACTAATCCCCTTGAGCTTGGCCAATCCTTGCACCTGGACCTCATTAAAATAGAAGAACAATCTCAACCAAACACGAGTCCCTCTCAAGGATGAGAGATGAGGGAGGAAATAACTCTCTCCAAAAAAAAAAAAAAAAAAATTCCACAAGAAAATGTCAAAACTGCTAGATTATGGGCAACGTTGTTCTCCTTTTAAGAAACTTTGTGAAAATTGGAAAAAGAAAGAGAGTCTACTCAACAAAAAAGAATGCATATCAGACAAGTCAAAATCCTCTAGATTCAAAAGTTTGATGACTTGATGAGTTAGATTCCACCTCCACTGGAAGATTCAACCCATTCCAAAAAAACCATGATTTGTTTTAAACCATCTGCAATGGTTTTAGCTTCCAAGATTTTGATCGAAGAACGAGTAGATATTAGGAGGTGTACCCACCCTAATACGACCACTTGTTTAAGAAGCAAAACGAGTAAATCAATTTTCAAAGAATCAATCAACTTAAAACACCTTCAAAAATATTCTCAATATGAATTATAGCTTGAGATAAAAATTAACCTTTTTTTTTTAAAAAAAAAAAAGAAAGCAATTCACCATCGTCAACATAAGTTTTACACAGAGACCCTTAGTTTATAAGTCGTCAAGACCTCAACCGTACGATAAAATGACTTTTCCTAAGAGTAAAGTGCAGACAGCTGTGAAATAAGCATAAATAGCTTCGGGCCCAAGGGATCAAATTAAAATCTCAATGAATGATGTGATTATAGAATAGATATAATACATAATATAAAGTCTATTTCCTACAAAGAAGCTAAAATTCCCCAATATGCATTGCACAGTGGGGTCACCAGTCACCAAATAGAAGAGATCAAACCAGCACTTCCTTTCTTTATTTATGTCCATTTTCTAATTATAAACTGTTAAGACTCAAATTTTCGAGCTGTTAAATTAATTATTTTTTTAATTAGAAAAAGCTGCTAATTTAGCAAATTTTCAATTATTGAATACACTTACAATAGTAATTTAGATGATTATGGCATTCTCATATTTATGGAGATCCAAAGTAAAAAATAAATATATATATAAAAAAAAAAAGATTAGGACTTTCTCTCTCTGCTCATACTTTCCTAAGTTATGCATATGCCAGAATGATTAGGGGATGGAATCAACATAATAGCAGCCAACATAGAGTAACATTGACTCAGGGACAAAGTGTTTATTTCTATCTTTATTTTTTTGTAGTGCCATAATACCAGCCAACATAGAGTAAATTTTTTTTTTTTAATATATAATTTTTATTTTTTTCAATTTTATAAACATGTTATGAATAATATTTTTATATAAAAAATGTTCTAGTTTCTGTTGGTGTGCCAGGTTAGACTTTTTATTAGTAAAAAAAAAAACGATAAAATCATTGAAATTTTGTCATCTTTATAATGGGACCATAGAGGTATGTTCATTTATTTGTTTTTTTTTTTTTCTGTTTTTTCTTTGAGGATCATGTTGATTTATTTGTTAGACAGAATTCACGTTATGGTTGAATAATTGGCCAATTGGGCAACAAAAAATCTTTAATCTTTAGAGGACATGATACTTTGGTAAGCTAGTTAATTCATTTTAACACTAACTACATAGCAACTAAAGCTAGTTAATTAGGATTTATGAAGATAGGTATTCTTTTAAAAGAATGAAGATATAATAATGTGTGAAATTAATTCATGTACTAATTAATTTATTTATGAATAAAATGAATGTAAATTAGTGAATAAATTAGTTTGTTGGAAATAAATTTATTTTGGTATAGCCAATGCCATCCCCATAAGCAACCCAACAGGAAAAGTCAGGTAGCTATAATAATTCCAATTCTTATAGAATCTGACTTCTCCTTTGTCACCAAAAACAAAAAGTTACCTAAAATCACTACAAAGCAATATAGCACATAAATTTCAATAAAACAAAGAGCAATAATTGACTGGACAATTTGGTAGGAAGCATAAAAATAGGTGTAGTCTAAGATGCACCTAAGTATTTATCTAAAGTGAAACGTGTTTGCTAGTTAACAAAATACATCAAGGAGTTTATTTGGAGAGAAGGTGAAACCTGGGATCCAATTGTTAAAAAGATCTACACAGCAACTTCAACCATTTCCTGTTGAACTGTATCAGGCACAACAGGATAATATTTGTAGTGAAGTTCTCCAACATCATCACCAGATAGTTTCTTTCATCCATTTGGTCCAACTTGATAAACTGAACAAAGGACGAGTTTCAAATAAATATATACTTGTAAACCAGAAATCAATACACAATATGCATATCAACATGAGAATCAGAGGAGCAATCAGGAGATACCACTCGCAACTCCACCGCTGACTCTGTCTTGGAATGTTGCATGATAAATTGCTCTTCTAGCAAGTTCAGCAGCTTCTTCAACTGATAAATCGCACCGATAACTGCATATATGTTGGAAATCAGAATACAGTAAATCCAAGTTAAAGTTTGGAATATTTTAAGAAACTGAACTTTCATTATCAAAAGGAAGATAGAAAAGAGGGCAATGAGATATCTCCACACACCAACCGGCTATAAAAAGGAAGCCCTGCTGGTGTAAAAATATGAGCTAGGGTATAGTTACAAAAGAATTTAGTAGAAGTCCAAGTAGAAGCAAAGAGTAATTAAATCCCAAAAAACATCCTGGTCAATTCTAAAGTTTGGCATAGTCAAGAAATTACCAATTCATAAAGGAATGAAGAGTTCGCTGTGCAGTGAAGTGAATATCTCACCCTTTTCAGGGGTAAGAATTTTGTACCAATAATGTAGGTTGCAAGTTTCTATTTTGTTGAAAATGAAGGATATGCTAAGAAGCACAAACGGAAACAACGACACAGACAAGCTGACATGTCGGTTTTTAAAAATCTAGGACCAACATGGCAAGGACACATTTATTAAAATATGCATATTTAAAAGGATATATTACTTTTATACTAGAAGAAAATTTGTTGTTGATATCCGTGAGTGTCCGGGCCAGCTTACGCGCACCTCGACTAATCTCACGGGACACCCGCCTGACCCTACAACATTTGGGTGTCAAGGAAACTCATAGGAAATTAATTCCTAGGTAGGTGACCACCATGGATTGATATTAGAAGAAAATTTAAACTAAAAGAATTGATGCATTTATATGCTTATAAAATTAGTTTGATGTATAATGTATTTCACACTCAAAATTTACTATTATTGTCATATACGTGTCTTTTTAGTATGCTCAACGAGTGTTCTATGCATGTCCAACAAATTTGTTGCACTAACAATTGTCCAATAAGATGTAATAAGCAAAGATGATTAACCATTGTCCAGGACGCTATATGCATAAGGTGAACCTTATCCAACTGAGAATCGAGTTCCTTTCAGTCTTCCTCCTTCACTGTCAACATAGTGTAATCCAGGACCCTGCAACCCCATAAGATATAAATAAATGTTCTGATAATTTAGCTTATATTGCAAGAGGACCATTAATCAAATTCGTCAGCGAAGAAGTTACAGACTTACAGTTTCGTCCCATCCAGCAATCACGGTACCAACTGAAAGACCCATTCCCCGGTACGAATATAGAATGTTAGCCAGCAACTTGGATGCACCCGTCACTGAAATTCTACGCTTGTTTTCCACCTCAAGTCGTCGACACTGTATCATATCAAACAATTTCCATGAGCAAATTCATGTAAAATGTAAATTTATGACATTAAGTTTAACAGCCTATAATAGAAAAGATACTCTTCATCAATGTCAACGTCATCATCACTCAACCTAGTCATGTCATGTTAATCGGAACATTAGAGTAATGCAATAATCTATGATATGGAGAGAAACGGCATTCTCAGGAACTATTAGAATTCAAACATTCAAAGTCCCATGGCTCTGGAATTCACCAGGGCAAACACGTGAATACACAAGCTAGAAAGTTTTGTTCAATGTTCCAATCTGATTATTAGACACTAATTCTCCATGGAAAACACGTGAATGCACTCAAATACCTGGGTCGCCAATCATTAAAAATGAAGTTCAATACCAATCAATCACATTAAACAACCTTCAGGCTCTCGATGACTAATGTTTTTCAGGAGGAAGACCAGGGTAATTCTTGGAATGGTAAAATCAAACTGGAACAGGTACCAATTAGTTTGTTCAGTCCAAAAGGATATCTCCTGAGTTTGTTTGCTTAACTATCATAGAGTTAAGTGCCCAAAATTTTCAGTTCCCTTTCTTTCAATTAAAATAAAAAAAAAAAAGACACAAGACCTTTCTATTTGGTGCTAAGAGAAAAGGAAAGGCTGGAATCTATAGGAATCCAAACACTGACTTCTCCCCTTACGAATCAAATGACTCTGCTAAAAAAGGGCATGGAAATGTCCAAATATGAGCTATTTCAATCAATAACCAACTTGATACACTTTCTA
This sequence comes from Cucumis cinereus, assembly GCA_037974625.1. Taxonomy (NCBI): domain Eukaryota; kingdom Viridiplantae; phylum Streptophyta; class Magnoliopsida; order Cucurbitales; family Cucurbitaceae; genus Cucumis; species Cucumis cinereus. Next base: position 4,131,883 of record JBBPDJ010000002.1, on the reverse strand, counting down.
TGGGAACTTCAACTTTCATTCCATTCCTGTCCTAAGGGATTCTGACTGAGCAAACAGTACACAAATTCAAGTGCGTCTCACTGTCACGGAAATGGTCGGGTTCAAGTTGTGAAAGTTGTGATAAATAGGTGTATATACAATCCATAACCCTTTGCTGCTAAAGGAGTGCATAGATCACCTTAATTCCAAGATTTCTGTGCCAAAACTGGCAATCAGCAGCTCCTCCAGCCATTGTGCCAAGCATGTATGGATTTATTTCAATGATCTTCTTCACAGATTGGGATGCTGAAAATATCAGAAAATATAAATGAATTACTTAGTAGCAGATCTCTCAAGTTACGAGAGAAAGAATCAATAAAAAATAAGAATAACATAATTCTCACTCACATTCATAGCATTTGGAATACCAAAAGATGGCGCCAAAGATAATTCATTGAGCACCTCAGTACTGCACGCGCCAGAGAGAAAAGTGGCCGATTCAAGACCGCTATTGTCCAGCTTCATGCTCAAGATCTTGTGACGAGAACCCAATTAAGAGATTGGCTCTTAATAACCATAATTGAATAAACATACCAAAAGAACCCCGAAAACCATCTAACAACATCTAATCCCAATAGGGAAGCTCCTCCGTTACCATGGAGCGATCAGTTATAAAAAAATAATGAAGGGCGCAGAGAAATAAACCCAGAAATCAGAGTCTCAGCCACCGACTGATTTAGTATTATTGGTGTAATTTCAGTATATATATAACTGATGTTACACCAATAATAGAAGATAGTACAGTGGTAAAATTGACTGACCAAGGTTCAAGTTACACTTTGTACGGATCCGCCGCTGATCTCAGCTAACTATCAAATCATCTACCTGCATTGTCTCAGTTACAAAACTGATCCAACAACTATTGCTACAAACCATATTTCACGTGTTTCAAGAAATGAAGTGATCATAATGAAAACTGAATGGAAACTTCGTCAATCACCGTAATTTAAAGAAGAAAATTGAAAAGTATACGATACCGTTTAAAGGAGGATGCAGAAACGATTGGAGACGTATATCGAGGACGATGAACACTGAAGTGGACGAAACGAATCGGAAACTGTTTGTATTTCGCCATTGCGACTTGAGTGAAGCTTTGAGTAAATCGGTTTCTTGAGCTCCACGAAAAGAGAAGGCGAAAATTTTGAACCTTCTAAATTTATATACGTACTTTTAGGCTGATTGTTCGAGTTGTCAAAATAGATTAAGGTATAATGGAAAATGGTAAAAAAAAAAAAAAAAACGGTGTTGAATTTTCGTTTTACAAAATTAGCACTCTTCTTGAAAAATCCTTAAATGAAAGAGATAAAAAAAATGTTTAAACAATTTTTAAAAAATGATGTTAGTTTTATAAGATTAAAATTCAACAACGTTATTTCTAACAATTTTCTTAGATTAATGCTGAACTAAAAAATATTTGAAATTTCTTCATAGCCCGATATAATTGAACAACGGTAATATTTGGGTGCATGTCAAGCATGACCTATATTTGTGCATTCATCCTCACCAGTCATATAAAATATTTTTAAAAAAAATAACAAAACTTGTCACCTGGCAAATTATGATTGTACATTCTATTTTGATAGGATGCACAAAGATAGATAAGGTACGATATGCACCTAAGTATTTTTTAATTGAACAATTTAATGAGATGCATAAATATTGGTGTTGTGCAGTTAAGTATTTTCATAGATTAATAAAGTTAAGTCAATGTGATAATTTTAATTAGCGATGGAAATCCAAAAGTCTGAACTACAATGCTATTCATCGTAAAAAGTTTTTCCCACCATTAAAAACTTGACTTCGAACACTTAAGTGGTGTTTGGACGATACACTAAATTATGAGATCTAAAATTAATATATTGAAGTAAGGAAACGTGTGTTTAGGAGTTTTAGAGTACATTTTTTTTAAGTTATTGAAAATTTTCGTCGATAACCCTAAAATTGTTGTGTTATTTTTATAATTTAAAATCATTTGCTATTTTTCAAAATAAAAATTGTATTTTGCTATTACTCCTGTCAATCTAGGCCCAAGCTTCCGGTCCAAGTGAAAGGGTTCTGTCAGTTTTTAGCCCAAACTCATTGGATTTAACAAAATTCTAATAAGAGAGGTTAAAATAGGTTATTTAAGAATTAAAATCGACATTTTTTAAAATTTAGGTATTAAAATATAATAAGTTATAAAATTTAGGATTTAAACCTAATTATAAATATAACAAAATCTATTTTGTTAATAGATTCTTTCTTGTGATATGCTTTATCACTGATAAATCCTACTAACGGTATGGTTTATTATATGAAAGTCGAATTTAAATTTTGTTATATTGATCATCTTTTTATTTCTATTGTTCTTTATCTTTTAATACTTTAGGTTTGATTGTTATTTATGTAACTGCCCCAACTAAGATTAAAGTCATATTTTTTACAAATCTTTAAATATTTTTAAATTTTAAATTTTTATATATAATCAATATTTTTTTATACTCGAATCGTGGTATTTATATTCATCTCTTTATAATTAATCTGATATTCATTTCATATTTTATCTAAATCATAATCTAAAATGATCGTATTTATCTTCTTCATCCATTTTGTTTATTTGTTTAAGAAATGAGTATAGTTTTGCAATCTCTATTCCTAATTTTTTTGTTCTAATTAATTATTTACCGGACGAAATCGATTTTTCGACTAAACCACCACTAAATCGACTGTGATCAATTTAGTAAATGTTCGAACTAATCCCAACCGTCAAGTAGTAAAATTCAATCAGTTTAACTCTTTAAAAATATTTTTGAAATTTACCAATTTAGAATTTTTCAAAACCAACATCGACCGACCCCTCTAATTCTCTAACCCACCAATTTCGGTTCGATCGGCCGACTCGGTCTTTCAATCTATCATACCCATCCCTAATTTGTAAATCCAATTTTTACAATCATGGTAAGCTTGAGAGCTCAATTTTAATACTTTTAGAAATTTAGAAGCTCAATTGTTATTACTGAAAATTTAAGGGTGTAATTACAATTATCATTATACGGTTTTTGCAATTTGTCCATAATTGTTTAAATAATATAAAAGGAATTGTTGCTTCGTCAACCTCCATAATGTGACCAAGAATTGGAACGTGGATTGATGAAAGCATTGGAGCCGCACTATACATCAAATTTAAAAACCAAACAAAATCGATCCAAATCCATTGCCATATAGTCATTGGTGCAATTCAATTAATCTTTATAAATCTTTATAATTTGTTTATCATTTATCATTTCCAATCCATTCAATATAAACATTTTCCATAAAAAATACAAAAGTTTAAAAAATTGAAACAAACAAATGTATTATATAAGGTGTTTAGCTCAACGATAATTGACATTCAGTTTTTCTCTTGAAGTTAAAGGTTCAATCTCTCAAAATGTATGTAATTATAGTATAAAAAAGTAAGTAATTTGACCAGGTATTTCATACTCTTATTTTATACCTTATGTTAAATAATAAAAAATTACTATTATTTTATACCCAAAGTAAGTAATTTGGAACTAATAATGTTTATACTATGAAGATTAATTTAATCTAAAAATTTATAATCTATTATTGATAGAATTTGAAAATGCCCGAGTTTAAAATTTTTGTATTGATTCACATAATGTGTAAGAGGGATGACGAGAATAAGAATATGAAAATGAAGAATACAGAGGATTTGAGTATGAAGGGGGCAAGTGGTTGTCCATACAGAGATAAGGGTTTAATTTATGGAGCAAGTAACAGTGATGCCACTTGGTGTGGGAAGCAATTTTTGAAGTGCTTGTGGTCAAAAAAGGGATGGGGTTGGAAATGGACCACTCCAAAATTAAATCATAAATCACTTCACCTAACTAACTACCATATTATTACATAATATATGTGTATACATGTAACACTTAATTAAGAAAAAGTCATTTCATTGCTCCCATCCAACTCACCTTTTCAACTCATTTACACAAAATCATTTATTGGTTATTACGATCCACACGTGAATTGGATCCATTTTAGTCGATTTTCAATACGTCTCTTTACATTTAGATTTAATGTCACAATCTTTACCTTTTTTTATTTTTAAGTATAACAATAAAAGAGAATATAAGAAAGGTTTAGAACTCGACAAAATAGAAAGTAAAACAAAAATCATTTGTGGAGGAGGATTTTTAATTAAGCCAAATTTAGAAAATTTGAGATGACGAGCATGAGAAGGTAAGACATAAGTAACAAAGTTACAATGACGGTTGACGAAAAGAAAGTCTTAAATCGAGTGACATTTATGCAAATCGCTAAGTGAATCAACCTACATTTGAACCTCGTTAATATATCTTGATTTTAAGAGCCTTCGTAATACCCTTATACATGATAATAGTTTCTGCAAAGTCTAGAAAATTGAACAAAAAAAAAAAAAAAAAAGATTTTTTATGGCAAAACATAATAGCATCACCATTGAAATCATGAACAATAGCTCTAATCTAACATCCATTAGAAATGCCACAACACAGTTTAACTTGAAGCGATTTGATTTTTTTAAATGAATTTATTTTTAAAATTAAACACTTAAAAATCTATTTTTAATACATCATTTGTTTTTTAAAATTAAACGCCCGCATAAACCATCTTAATTCAATTCCTATTGCGGGCGTATGTTTAGATTTATAGGAAAGTATTTGATTATATGGATATTAACCACCTTGAAAAAATATTATCTAAATTTTTTTAAAAAAATTGTAGTTTAATAAAGAATAATATAAAAAAAACATGTTGTAACAAGATAGGGCAGTAGTAAACTAATTATATTTTAGAAAAAATATTCTTTTGGTCCATAAGTTTTGAATTTAGTTTAAAAATAATATGAAAAAGAATGTAACGAATAAAAGGTTTATTTAATTTAATTTAATTATATTGTAGCTTTAATATAATTAGTCTCCACGAATCAAATTGTAAGTTTATAGAAATAGGTTTAAACGGTCCCTCTGGAAAACGAAAAAAAAAAAACATTAAATTTTTTAATTTCTTTCTTCTTCCTCTCCTTTCTCTTCATCCTCTCTTCGACGGCAACAGAATGGTCCACATTTCTACTCCTGCTGGTTCACACAGATGGAACGACTGGTATAGGTACAGCCTCTGGGGACACCATTTTTTCCTAAAGCGATTGGAGAACTCCATGGTCACTCTCAAATCCCTACCTTGCTACTGTTCTAAGAGAGATGAGTGTTTAGGCATGAATCACAATAAAGGAACTAGAATGGCGAATGCCGAATGCCGATCTGGTGTATTCTATAATTTTGATTGTGAAAAATTAGAGCAAGATGTGAATTAAAATACATAATTTTTTGTGTTTGAAGAAGAATTTGATTGTTGAAACGAAGTGTTCTTGTTCAGAAGTTTGAGCAATTTGGGATATTATTAAGTGAGGGGAGATGGTATACTTGGACTTTCACATCGGGATTAGTTCTAAAAAAAATGGTAATGGAGATGGAAGAAAGGCAACAAGGAGAAAGAGAGAAGGAAGAAGGAGAAAGGAATTAAAAGATTAAATTAATAATGACAAAAATAGCGGAGAAGAAAAAGATTTGACAAAAATAAGTGTCTAAATCGTCATTTTCACCCCACATGGCGTCATATCTCACCTGTTTACTTTGGACTGCCACGTGACGCCTTGTCTCACCTATTTACTTTGGCCTGCCACGTCATATGGAGAAAATCGTGGACTAGGTTCATGATATCTATCTAAAATATAAAAATTTTGTTACCAATTATATTTTAAAAAAAGTCATTGACCTAGTGGTTTTCTGCCATCGGCACGGTGATGGTTCCATCTTATATGTCCTGGTTCAATTTCTTGTCGTATTAGTTTTTTTTTTCTTTTTTACAACTTAACGTTTTTCTTTATATAATTTTCCTCTAAATTTCAAAAGTAAGAAACCCTCCGATGCAAACCTTAAAGATCTTGTTTCTCTTTTGTCATGCCTAAAATTGAGCTTTACAACACAATAAAAATGGGTGTAAAGGTGAAATCTGCTAAAAAAGTTGAAGAATGGGTTGGTTATGAGATAGAGAAAAAATGAAACAAAAAAATGATATTATATCCGTTCAAGTTTCAATTTCTAAGTTCATTAAAATTTATTAAATAATACGTTAAATTGGTGAACAACAAAAGAAAAATAGATAAATAATGACTACTTACTAGACAGTTGATAATTTTGTAAATAAATGCATAGTTGATAATTTTGTAATCGAAGGGACAGAAAATGCTAAACATAAAAAATAATTTTGTAAATTGCTTAATTAGAAATCGTGGACTAGGTCACGGTTATTTAAATAAAAACCGTCACGACTTTCACGTCTATTTTTGTCAATATTTTTTTATTTATCATTTATTTATATTCTCAAATTACTTTCAGAATAAATTTGTTCATGACTTTATTTTTATCATTTCTTTAAACAACTATACTATTTTTAGAATTAAATCAAATAATTAGCATTATAAAATCAAGGGACCATGTTATAACTTTGTTTTCCTTTATACATAAATAAGAACTAGGGAGCACACCTCGAGCCACGTCATTTCCAAATCATGTGTGGTTTTCCCTTTTCATTCTCGGTGTAAACGACACGTGTCCTTAAAGAAGCGATATTTTCTTCATGAAATCAGGGGAGACTTTTTTATGTAATAATTCAATTCTCAAAAAAATTAAAAGAAATATATCAATAATCCAAAAGGCACTGAAGTCCAGAAATTCAACTTGCTATAGGGAAAATAAAAAGAAATAATAAAATGATCGGACGTGTAAAGCCACGTGGGAACGAAGATCTCTCCGAGAATTACTCGTTGACAACGTGTACACAGATGGGGAAAGGGATTCCAGCTTGGAAATTAATATAAAATGACGGACATTTAAAGTCTATTTATTTAAATCAATAGTTATAATAAATATTTTTAAATATATCAAAATAAGCTTAAATATTTATCCAATATAACAAAATTTTAGTTTCCACAGATTGTCTATCAATGTCACTAATAAAAATCGATAAAAATCTAACAATTTCTATCCTTGATAATTTTGTTATTTTGTAAATATTTTGTCAAATTTTTTATATTAGACAATTTTCTTAATAATAATTATTAATTTATTTTATCGATTTTCAAAATTAAAATTCTTCGACTTTGGGAGGAGTAAAGTAAGGTTTGAAGTGATACTATTTTTTTTGCCCTTTTTCAACTTGACCACGCTATTAACGGATCTGGTAGCCGACATGCCAAAGTCGGCCACTGTCGGCCGAGGAATTCATTATTTATTTTTTAAAACATCTTTTCTTTTTAGTTTATTTATTTATTTATTTGTTTATTTATTTTCTCTTTTTTTTCTCTCTAAAATGTTGGTTATGTAGCTCAAATCTTAAAATGACAGAAGAATCCAATACATTATGAATGTTTTAAGGTTTTTTTTTTTTTTCCCTGAAAAAAGGTTGTCATTTTGGCTTTATTTATCATTTTCTAAGAAAAGAACAGTTCTTCTTATTAAGCCTCAAAGGGTATCATCAAGACCATCTCTTAAGCCCAACCATTGAAATTATAATAAGTTTCTTTTTTTTTTCTAGGAAAAAAAAAGAAAAATTATTGTAAATGATTTTATCAATAGTAGACATTGAATTTTCTGTCAATACATTGATAGCTATTCATACATATTTATCGATATCAATATCTAACATTATATAATTTGAAAGTTTGTTATATTTTGTAAATATTTTAATCTATATATTGTATTTGAAAATGTTTCTAAAATATCAAAATAAAGTTTTATATTATATATAATATATTTAATTTCAAAGTAAAAATAATAAATATTTGAGTTCCACCAACCATGAAAACATATAATGAATATTTTTTTTCATAGTTTTGAGGAAGCTTAGATAGGTTTGGATCGTTAAATTTTCAAGACGTATCATTTCAATTCCCAAGATTCAATAACAAGGACGTTTGGTCTCTACGTTTTAAAAATATACATTTTTAGGTTTAAAATTAATCAACAATTAAAGCTACCATAAATAAAGGTGGTGTCACACGTATTGCATGTTACTTTAATTGAGAGTACAAAAATTCATACTACAAACTCTGTGATTACTAACTACTATAACCTACGATTAATTATAATATTATTATTTAAAATCCCTCTCAATTGCACTGTTTACTATTTGTTATCGTGTGTACTATTTTCTACTCATCCTCTCTCTCACTCTTCGTTAAAGAAAATGATATTACGTGGTAAACACACAAATTAATAACAAAGGCAATATTATAAATATTTTTAAAAAATTAAGAACTATGTATAAACACAATTTAATAAGTTGCACTAATTTTTTTTTCTCTTCCGTATAACTGTACCGGTAACTTAAAATTTCGCTAACATAAATTTAAAATTTAGACTTTCAATATAAAAAAACGAAATTCATATCATTATCATTGAATCAAACTCATTTGTATATAAATATACACGTGTTCTTTAGAATATTTAACTAAAAATACTAGTCATTTATGATAGTCTCATATATAACCAAATTCATCGAAGTTTAACACAAATACTTCAAGTTTTCTAATTACCGTATTAAATCACAACTAAATTGGAAAAGATAAATTTATATCTCGAAAAATAAATTGAATTTTTTTTAAAAAAATAATCACTAGGCTTCATTTATAGTACCTAACATGGAATGGAGGTGAGGACTGCGTTATGTTACGAATTAATAGACTGTATCGACTATATTCTTACCAAACTTATAATTAAATTAGTTCAATAATTACGAGATGACTGTGGTAGAAGTTTCAAATCTCCAACTCCATAAGTTATAAAAGAATATATATATATATATATATATATATATAAAAGGTTACAATATTCCACTTTGATTTTTTCTTCTTCTAATTTTAGTTCGATGTCTAATTTTAGATTCCGTGCTTTCGATCAATCTTAAATTTAGTCTACTATTTTCGTTTATTATTGATCTTTTCGATATGTTTTTTTTTATCTATTAACGTGTTCGGTATAAAATTTTGAAACCATTATTTTCATGAAAATGATAATAATTATATCTAGCATATGTCCGATAAAAATTAGTTTTGATTAACTAAATTTAAGATACAAGAACTAGAATGGTTAATGAAATAGTTGCAAAGACGCATAAAACTAAGAATGTGTTTGATTTAATTATTTAAAAAGTTGATTTTGAAAATAATGAAAAAGCCAAAGTGTTTAACAAGTACTAAAAAAATAGCTTTAAAAATGGTTTTAAACTACAGGTTTGGATACTGTTTTGGTCATTATATTTTATTTTAGTCTTTGTAATTTTAAAATGTTCATTTTAGTCTCTATAGTTGGTCAATTTTTGTGTATATACTTTCAAATGTTTATTTTAGTTACTGAACTTTAAAAAACTGACCATTTTGGTCCATTCAGTTTCATTCTTAAGAGATCAAATTTTTCACTTTTTGAATCTTAAAAACTAAAATGTATTTTTAAAAAAACAGTCAAAGATCAAAATAAATCAAATTAAAAGTACATAAACCAAAATGAATCAAAATAAAAAAAATATAGAAATTAAAGTATTATTTAAATCTAAAATATATTATAAATTGTTTTTTAGAAGGGTTTATATAAAAATGTGTGTTTTTTTTTTTTTAAAAAAACTTATTTCTCCGGTTAATGCAACATACCTTGATTAGATAAATCTGTCATTATTGTCCAGGGCAAATGAGTGATTTATTTATTATTTTTCTAATAGTATATATTTACTATATCAATTATATTTTTTTAAAAAGCATATTTAAAATAAATATTAATAAAAATCTATCAGTCTCTATTAATGATAAAAATTAATATAAATCTATTATTAATAGAAGCTTAAAGTCTATTATTAATATTATTAATGATTGAAACTGACTCGGTTATATTATTAAATAGTTTGATATTTATGTAAATAGTTAATATGTGAAAAATTTTCAAAAAAGAAAATGTTTTTGTCCTTTTTTGTTTTTATTTTCTCTAGATTTATTTTTAAATCCCATAGATCCGAGACCCGATCGATGGGATTTTTTAAAGAATATTACCGAATCATCCCCAACACCAACACACACAGGCAGCCACATCCGAAAGGGTAAAAGAGGAAAGAAAATAATAAAACCCCTTATTTATTAAATCCTGCTAATAAACAAACTGGAATTTAAAATTTTAAAACTATTATTATTATTATTATTATTATTATTATTATTATTATTATTATTATTATTATTCATAATAGTCACTTGCCACTCACGCCCCGACTCTCTCCTCTCAAATCTGACAAACAAAGAAATTTTTTTCGTTGAGTTGATATTGCGCTTTCGAATAACTCTCTCTTTCAAGAATTTCACCCTCCGATTTGATGCATCAACTGAAATGAGATAAAAGTCTGTCTACAGATGATTCAGTAGTGTCTAAGCTTCTCTTTGATTCTCCCTTCTTCTTCTTCTTCTTCTATTGCTTTTTTATGAAGCCTCCTTGGTCGATTTATTCTGGTAATTTCCAATCCCAAATCTCTCATTATTGCTACTGATTTGTTTTGTTTTTTGTTGATTGGGGTATTGGGTTTTCGTTTCTTGAATCTTTATGAAAATGGAAGGCTAGTTGCTGTTTGGGTTATTTCCGCTTGGAATTTATGGTTAGGGTGTCGTTGTCAAATCGATTTAAGAAATTATTTTCAATGAAGGGAGACGGGACGAAATTGGAAGTGATTTCGGATGCTTGGGATTTAAGTGGGAATATGAATAGACGGTCAATATTCAAGTGAGAGTAATATGATATTACTTGGTTTTAGTTGAGGAATAATGAGTATATTCATTCAATGACTGATGTTTGAAATTGGAAATTTCTAGATTTAATTTGTTTTCATTGAAAAACTCTCTAATGGGTATTTTATGATATATTTTAATTTTTGAATATTTGTATTGTTAGTTGAAGTTTCAACTGCTGCCCCTTTTTTTTTTTTTTTTTTTTTGCCATTTTATTCAGAGTCTTTATCTTTTTTGGTAACTCAGATGACATAGAATTTCCTTGATGAACACAAAATTATGGATGTTCCCGAGGTTGAAGAAATATTTTTTGCTGCCGGTGATGCCAAGGTATGAGCTGAAATATATTCTTTGTTTCTTATCATATGGTTTCAAATGGGTATGTATGATATTGTAACTAGCTTCCTGGTGGCCTTAAGCCTGTTTTCTTTTGGTACGTTTATGTATTGGCAGGTTATTGCTAAAAAAAATAAATGAATAAGAAAAGAAAGAAAAAGAACGTTGATGTGTTTGTTGTTCATAATAATTTCAAGAAGACCTCTATCACTTTTTTCTTTGTTCAACTCACCGAAGTTATGAACTGTTGGCTTGTAGCCACTTCTACCTGTTATAGTAAGTAACTGTCTTCATTTGATACAGAAGAGTTTTCAATGTACTAATTAAGCGCTTTTTGGTAACTCAACATTTTCTAGACATCAAACTCTATGTATAATTTTAGTGGTGCGATGTAGTCTGGTTTGTATGCTTGGCAGTGACTGGGGTGGTTGAATGTGTGAGGAGTTCAGTTTCCTTGTAAGTTAGTAGTTAATAAATTGAATTCTTAAGTTGTAATACTTTTATGTTTTGTAATGAATGTTGCCATCATTGAAATAGTGTACAGGCAGTCAAACTACTTTTAGTATAGTGATATCTGTTTATGTATATTATCTTTCATTGGTATAAACTATAAATTATTTATTTTCCTCACATTTTGCAGTTACATGGAGAAATGTACAAGAAACTCGCTGCAATTTATGGTCAAGTTATGTCAATTTTCCCTTCCTTGGAAGCAGCACGACCTAGAAGCAAAACTGGTATCCAGGCTTTATGTTCATTACATGTAGCTCTTGAGAAGGCTAAGAACACTCTTCGGCATTGCTCAGAATCCAGTAAACTCTACTTGGTATGACATGACAATTATCATTATTCCAACAATTCTCTTATACAACTTTTAGATTTAATCACGAGGAATCGTCAACTAATGTATACAACTATTGTGCTCTACTTCCTTTTTCTTTGTCTAAGTCACTATGAATTCATGCGTATGGGTTTGCATTTGTATGACAGGCAATAACTGGAGATGCTGTTCAAGCCAAATTTGAAAAGGCAAGATGTTCTCTTGAAGTTAGTCTTATATGCGTTGAAGATATTGTCTCACAATCAATTGGATTTCAGGTGAAGTTTGCTCTGTTTTATTTATTGTTTTCCTCTCTCTTGCCATGCTTTTGACTGGACCTGTCTCCTGACATGTGGATGGTGATTAGAATGCTGTTCAAATCCATTTCATTGGGCAGAGTTCTGGAAGCAGCATAGTGAAAGTTCATAATTTTGATTTTGAAAGCAGCTTAATCTCGATTAGTTATTCATTCTTCATTTATTAGATCACATAATGAACTAAATCATGTCTTAGAATTTATTCTTCATTTATTAGATCACATAATGAACTCAATCATGTCAAATCTCGGTCACTTTGATCATTTGCATTTGGAATATGCTAAAAAATCCTCAAAGGCTTAGAGATGGATTTTAGTATGATCATAACTGCATATCTAGTGTTTTGTTTTGGTTCAAATGTACAGTATCATCAATGGCTTATGTAAATGGTACTTTTTCCAGATTCAGCAGATAGTGAACGAACTCAAGGACGCTGTTTTCTTACTTGACCCACTTGAAAAGCAAGTTGGTGATGATATCATTGCATTACTCTTGCAAGAAAGAAAATTTGATGATTCCAATGGCCACAATGAGCTGGAGCATTTTCATCAGGCTGCCACGAAACTTGGAATTACCTCCTCCAAAGCAGCCCTCACAGAGAGGAGAGCTCTCAAGAGACTTGTAGAACGAGCTCGCTTAGAAGAAGACAAGCGAAAGGAATCAATTGTAGCTTACCTTTTGCATCTGATGAGGAAGTATTCTAAGTTATTTAGAAGTGAGTTGGCAGATGACAACGACTCACAGGGTGGGTCAACTCCTTGTTCTCCTACTGTTCGGTGTTCTCTTGAGGATAATGGACTTGCAGCGAATGGTCGAGTCTTTGAACAGCAGCTTTCAAAGCTTAGTTCTTTTAATTTCAAGCCAAATTATAGGATATCAGGGCAGATGCCTCTTCCACCTGAGGAGTTAAGGTGTCCAATATCATTGCAGCTTATGTACGACCCTGTCATAATTGATTCTGGGCAAACATATGAAAGGATATGTATAGAGAAGTGGTTCAGTGATGGTCATAAAACCTGCCCGAAGACTCAACAGAGACTCTCCCACCTGTCCTTGACACCTAATTACTCTGTCAAGGGTCTCATTGCTAGTTGGTGTGAACATAACGGAGTTCCAGTCCTGGAGGGCCCACCAAAGTCACTTGATCTGAATTATTGGAGGCTTGCATTGTCTGATTGTGAATCTGGAAAATCACGATCTGTGGACAATGTTGGCTCTAACACGTTGAAGGAAGTTAAGGTAGTTCCTTTGGAGGAAAGTGGAACAATTAAGGTTGCTGAAGGAAATGAAGCAGATGTTAATACATACATGGAGGAGTCATCAGATTTTATCACACTTGAAAGTTGTGTAAATTTTATGGCAGTATTGACTGAAGAGGGAGATTTGAGAAAAAAATGTAAGGTTGTGGAGCAGATAAGACTTTCATTGAAGGATGATGATGAAGCTCGAATTTTGATGGGAGCCAATGGCTTTGCTGAAGCACTTATGGACTTCCTAACTTTAGCTCTTATTGAAGAAAATGCTGATGCTCAGGAAACTGGAGCCATGGCTCTCTTCAATCTTTCTGTCAACAACAACAGGTCTGTACTGTTTATCTAATCCTACATTTGAAACGAAAGTACATTTCGGCCATGAGGTTGACTGGATAGTGGTCAACCTAGCATCTTATACGAATAATTGTTTGCCTATTTCATGTTTATCCCAAGGAAATCATGGTCGAATCACATGTAATTGAATTGCTTGTGACTTGCATCATGCATATCAATTATTATCCTCTCATTTATTATCATCACATCATATTTCTCGCTTCTAATGATGGAGTCTGGTAGTTTTTTTCTTTTCAAATTTAATCATTTGGGATATAAAATTGGTAGAATCTACTGAATATTTGGATGCCGGTTGAACTCCTGGCCCTCTCTCTATTTCTCTCTCTTGATAATTGATGGCATAAACTGTCCAATAACATAGTTGTGATTTGTGAATTTCATCAGAAACAGGGAAATGATGATAGCGGCAGGCGTAATCTCGTTGTTGGAGAACATGATTTTGAAATCCAATTTACATGGACCTGCAACAGCCCTATATCTGAATCTTTCCTGCCTAGAAGATGCTAAACCTATCATTAGTTCGAGTACAGCGGTTCCTTTCCTGATCCAGCTGCTTACTTGTAATGACGAATCCCAAACCAAGCTCGATGCGCTTCATACCCTTTACAACCTTTCAACCACACCTTCCATCATTCCCATTCTTCTTTCCGCTGGTATTGTTGGCGGACTTCAATCCTTTCTTGCATCGCCTAGTGACAGCATGTGGACAGAGACTTCCTTAGCTATCTTAATGAACTTAGCTTCAAGCCAGTTAGGGATAGAAGAAATAGCTTCAGCCCCGAAGCTTATAAGTGGATTAGCAGCCATCGTTGATGCTGGGGAACGTGCTGAGCAGGAGCAAGCAGTATCATGCTTGTTGGTTTTGTGTAGAGGGAGTGAAAAATGCAGTCAAATGGTCTTACAGGAAGGAGTTATCCCGGGATTGGTTGCGATTACGGTAAACGGGAGTTCGAGAGGGAAAGTGAAAGCACAAAAACTTCTGATGTTGTTTAGGGAGCAGAGGCAAAAGGATACTGATATCATTCAACAGCGAGATGAAAATAGTGACACAGCCATGGCTGCCCCAGATCCTAAGCCACTATGCAAATCAGTGTCGAAGAAAAAGATGGGGAAAGCGCTAAGCTTTTTTGCGAAGAGCAAACGATTTTCACTATACCAATGTTGAGCTCATGGTCCTTGTAAATGCTGCTGTATCATATGTATGTATATTTCTTTTTTGTTCCACTGGTTTCTTATCCCTATCAAGTGTAAGCCACTCTTAGTTTGTTTTCTTGGTTAGTTTTTTCTTTTTGTAATAGGACTAGAACTGTACAGGTTTCTGTAATTAATGATTTATTA
Organism: Cucumis cinereus; assembly: GCA_037974625.1. Classification (NCBI taxonomy): domain Eukaryota; kingdom Viridiplantae; phylum Streptophyta; class Magnoliopsida; order Cucurbitales; family Cucurbitaceae; genus Cucumis; species Cucumis cinereus. Next base: position 4,116,586 of record JBBPDJ010000002.1, on the reverse strand, counting down.
TCATTTTCTCTGTTGTTCGAGCATAAGAACATGTTTATGTAGAACAGATACAATTTTTTAGGTAACTTATAACTTCTGTTGCTATGCCATGGCAGATTTTGTTCTATATTGATTTGATTTGGTCTTTTAAAATAAAATTGGACACTTTAGTTTGTATTTGGAGAATACTAAAATGTATTGGTTTTTTATTGGAAAAACTAACCGAAATCAAACAGAAAACGAGGGTTTATATACCCTGAACCCTTTTTTATTTTGAAAAGAAAAGCTTTTCAAGTCAAGTATTTTGAATAAGAAAATATTTATGACAACATGAGCATAGTTTAATAGCTACAAGATTGATTAATAGTGACACAAACATTCGTTCCGATTCATTGCCGTCTCCATTTGTTACGTCTTCATTTGTTTAGCCTTCTCTCCTTTAGATCTTTTTCCTCGTCAACTTTTTCAATCACTTCAGAATTACACTCTTCTTCCATCTTCTTCCTCTTTTTGTCGTTGACGAATTCAACGACAGATTCAAGTGCCACGTCAGGATCGTCACTTTTCATGAGCTCCTCTGCAATTTCTGCAGGTGTGACCTCCACCTCCATTATAAGGTCTTTGATTTGTTTGAAACGTTGATGGTGATTTATTTGCAAATAATTAGAGGCTAAAATTTCAAATCCAGAAGGAGTCAAATAAGTCATGTGCACGTGCACGTCCATGCGTCCAGGTCTTAACAATGCAGGATCCAATTTCTCCTTATGGTTTGTTGTGAAAACTATTATTCTTGCATCCCCACAACTTGACCATAAACCATCTATGGCGTTTAATACTCCACTTAAAGTCAACTGCATTTTCCCAACATAAACACAAAATGTTTTATTAAATTTATCTTGATTCAAAATAAATATTTTTTTTTTCAATTATGATTTTTACCTTTAAAAACACTTTTGTAATTTGATTTTTTTTTTTTGGTTGAAAACTATATATGTTTTTAAGAAAATCGCTGAAATTATTTATAAACATAGTAAAATATTATGGTCCGTTAAGATTATCATAGACTATCATTTTTTTATTATATTTATGAATATTTTAATTTATTTTAATATATTTAAAAATGTCTACTTTTTAATTTTTAAAATTTGACTTGGTTTTATATAACTAGTTAGCAGAGAACAAAAACTTAGCATCCATTGATAATTAATTAATTATCATTAGTTTGTGGAGGACGTGCTTGTTTTCTCCTACTTTCTTATTCACTGTTTTTATATTTCTTATATTAGCGTTTAAATTTGTAAGACAATTTTTAAAAACAAAAACTAAGGCCCCGCTTGGTTCTTGGTTCATTTTCAATTTTATGTTTACAAAAACAAAAAATACAAAAAAATAATTAAAACGTGTTTGTTATACATGTTTTTAAAAATGATTTCTAATAACAACATTCGAAATAGCGCATTTTCGAAATCAATAAATTGTTGTTTTCTTTGTTTTTAGGTTTTGTTTTCAGAAATTGTGAACTTAAGATATACTATTACATTTTCAAATTCACAACCAAACCAAACGTGTTTTCAAATATAGTGAAAAATAAGAATTTGTTTTTGTTTTCCATAAATTTTTTTGTTTTTCAAAATAATTTTTAGATCACAAACCAAATTAGACCATCTTTTAGAACTATTTTTTTTTCAGTTTATAAAACTTGGCTTTGATTTTAAGGGATCGTTTTGATTAACTAGAGAAAAGTGTATTCTTTTTTTCAAAAACTCATTTTCATTTAACCTCATTTTTATAAAAATTGTTTAAAAATATTCAAAAGCTATTTTTGAGTGGTTTCCAAACATTAAAAAAATAATTTCAAAATGACTTATTTTTTAAATTAAACATTTGAAAAATGTATTGAACATAATTTTTAAATTGTTTAATTGCAATTGTCAAATTCATTGTAACTATCTTTCAAATAATTTTTGGAATAAAATTTAGTGGACAAAATCTATAAACCAAATAATTGAAAATAATGTCTATAAGCTTAATTTTAAAAAACTATCAAAAGTTAGTGTTATTTTAAAAATTTTGATGGAGTGGAAAAGAAAATTTAAGATTTATAATTTTAAATTTATTTTAATTTTTAACTTAAAAAACTATGATTTCACTTAATTTTATTATCATAATTCACAATCAAGTAAATTCTGCTGTTTCGAATTTGGGTGTGAAACAAATTGGCTCACCTGGCTGTCACCGCCGCCACCACCGCCATTGGTACGGTCCTGAAGCTCAGCACTGCAATCAATATCCTCAATCACTATAATGGACCTATCAGCAGTAGACAACAGCATCGTCCTAAGCGCCGAGTTATTCTGAACACTGGTAAGCTCCAAATCATAAATATTAAACTTCAAATAATCCGCCATGGCCGCCACCAAGCTCGATTTCCCTGTTCCTGGTGGCCCATAAAGAAGATACCCTCTTTTCCAAGCCTTCCCAATTCTCTTATAAAAATCCCTTCTCCTCACAAATCTATCCAAATCATCCATCAATTCCTTCTTCTTCTTCAAATCCATAGCCAAATTCCCGAAACTGCAACTATTCTGCAAAACAATCGAATCCCCATACGCATATCCCCCCATTAGCGCATAAAGCTTCACCACTCTGTTTTCTTCCTCTATCGCTTTTGCTCTTTCCAGAATGAACGGAAGGTAAATCTTCATTACCAAATCTTTATTCTTCTTGTTGAAGCTCATTTGGTAATGCCGTTTTTCAATTGTTTCCGTTGTTTGAGTAGCGACATCGAAATCGAAAAACGTGCTCTGTTTTTCTGTAGAAATCAGTTCCCAGGCGATTTCGATCCCTTCGAATTCGTCGATTAGTACATCGCCTTTGTTGATTTTGAACGTTACATTGGTTTCACCTGGAGCCTTGGAAGCCTTGAGATTCTTAATAGATTGGGAGATTTTTGTAGAGAGGTAAGTTTCGGATGCTCTGTAAAGGTCGTTAATGGCGATTCCGTTTTTCTCTTCGATAATGAGAACGATTTGAGAAGAGATCGAACCGAAAATGGAGTTGAATTTAGAGGAGATTTGGTCGCGGAGTTTTTGGGGAATGATATGGGAGATGATTGAGTGGGTTTCGGAGATCATTGTTCGCGCCACCATTGAAGAAGCGGCGAAGGAAGTGTAAGCTGTGAAAACAGAGGACGTTGATGGCATTTTCGTTAGAAGCGACATTTCTTTTTCTTTCTTTTTCTGATTTGGGGATTTTGGATTTTGGTGGGAAATTTTAGGGTTTGGTATTTATATAGTGAAGGAGAAGGGATTTGCTTGCGGTGGAAGCTGGAGGTTGGGGAAGGGAAAGAATTGGGATTCGATTGGTTTGGTTTGAAGTCATGAAACGGCGACGTTTTTGGTGGAATTTATTAGACTTCTACGAGAAGCGTTGGGGTTTGATATAGTCAAATGCCGAGCTAAAACTTCTCTTACAAGTGTCCCCAATTTTTATTACCCATTTTTTACCTTTGAAAAGAAAGTTTAACAATGTTAAATACTTTTGGCTAGTGAAATACCACTTTTATCCTAAATTTTGAAATTACCTTAGTTTAAAATTGTGAGGTTTAGAGATTATTTATAAGAAATTACATCTAAATTGTTTTGCTTATATAACTCTTGATATAAAAATCGGTTTCGACTAAATCACCTGGTTCCATACATTTTTCATATTTTTTTTCAACCCTGGTTATAAAATGAATAAAAATTTAGTGGATGTTGGATCCAACTTGTTTTGAGTGGAGTTAGCTATTATAGCTTATTCAATGTTTGAGTCTACCTATTATAACTCACACTTAATTACCATTCTCTATTCTTATTTGTAGCACGAACTAAAATAATTTGAATCCTAGATTCGTATGATAATTAAAACCAACCCATCCTTCCAAACAAACTTCCAAGTTTTAAGAGGCTAAATCTACAATTTTAAGGATGTAAGGTCAAGTAAACAAAAACCTAGATTAGATCTGTAAATTAACATAGACAAAATTACGGAAAAAGACAAATACTCGTCCCTTCCCATACATGGGATTGGGCAAGACAAATGGGCCGATTGTATATTTGGCCGTTTAAGTGGGCTGAAAAGGCCCATATAGAAACAGAGTACGGTTCAATCCACGCGTCCTGCGCGCGAGAATAAGAATACAATGGAGGGAGATGTAAAGTAAAGGTGATAAAGTTCGTTCGAAACTGAGCTATCGGAATCATCTCTTACCTGCGCCTGAGAAAGCACCGGATTCGATTCTCCCTGATAGCAACGTTAGGGCATACTCCTTTATCGTTCTCACATTCTGCAGGTGATCTTCCATTTTTCCTTTTGTCGAGTTTTGAATTTGTTGCATCAGAGGGAGTAGGCATTGTAATTTTAAGCGTGCTTCCGTATGGTGTTGAGTACTTGCTAACCTAGATTTTGGTGATGCGAAGTCAATTTCAAATCATCCGTATGTTTATTTCATTGATCTTGAGGTTTTGGAATTTTGTTTTCGTATGTATGAGGTTTTGAAAATGATTGATTGAAGCCGTGCGTGCGTAACTATCAGATTTCTGAATTTATTATGTTTTGTTAGAAGTTGTACATCGCTTAATTCCTCCTTCTGAAAATGAAAAATAAATAGTAAATATGAATGAAATGACTCTGCAATGTCCTTTATTGTGAGATGGTCTTTTGTTAAGGACAGGAATTCCTGGTGATGGAAGATGTTTGTTTCGATCGGTGGTTCATGGTGCTTGTCTCAGATCGGGCAAGCTGGCTCCAATCGAGGTTCTTCAAAAGGAGCTTGCAGACGAGCTCAGAGAAAACGTGCGATCCAAATTTCATTTCTATTGTTTTTTTTTTTGTTAAATATATTATTGCATTTCAAATGATACAATCCTCCTAGGTTCTGATTAATTTTACTTCACTTCTATTGCTGCCCTGCCATTTCGTTACCGCAATCTGACGAATATTTGTTGAATGGTTTGAACAGGTTGCAAATGAGTTGATGAAGAGGCGTTTGGACACTGAACGGTAAAGTTTCTTGAGGTTTCTTTAGTTTATATTATGCAGAGCTTTTTATACATCTCAATTCAGAACTACTTACCACAATTACAAAAACAACAACCACTTTATGATTTTCAACAAAATTTTGAATTGAACCTGAGTTCAGTAAGTATTGAAAAATTGGGTGATTCCATTTATTTATATGATTCTCAGTGACCTAAGATGATATGCGTTATATATTATTTGTTAAGATCTGACAATTTATGTAGTATGATATAGTAGTTATATAATAATAATAATAAAAGGTCTAAATACCTTTTCAGTCCTTGTACTTTGAGGTCCGTTCAGATTTAGTTTCCATGCTTTTAAATGTCCAATATTAGTCTTGCATTTTTAATAAATTATAAATTGTCCTATGTTAGTTTTTGTTTATCGAAATTGACTATATAATAATAATAATAATTTTCATGCAAAGAAATATGTGAATATGGTTTCAAAAAAATTTGTGAAAATGTTAAGAAATAGAATTTTTTTTTTTTTTTTGAAAAAGTTCGACAATAAACCAGTAATAGACCTCAATTTAAGATTTCTTGAAAATTACAATGACTAAAATTGGACATTTGAAAGTATCGTCAAAGTACATAGACCAAAATAATATTTTCACTTAAAAAAAACTAAAATGGTTTAGTTCTTTCGTAAACGTTGTTCAGAAGTCCATTTAATTTGATACAATAGGTATCAACTGCTATATGTTTAAAAAGTTGAGATAGTTTCTATTTATGTTATTATGATACCATTAGTTTATTTGTTATCGGTTCTATATACTTACGTCATCTTACCTGTAAGCTAGTAACAATCTAGATGAGATCTGCTGTTTGTTTATTTCATTTTCCATTCTCTTGTTATTGTGGAGGCTTTGTGCAGTTATACCTCTGTTCTCTAGTCTCGTTATATGAGCTGTTGCTCTGCCGAATTTCTTTTATTCTTGCATTGAAATTAAATCGTAATAGACAACAGAAAATATCCAAGTTTGCACTGGTTGGCAGGTTTATCGAAGGTGACTTCGGACAGTATGTTAGACACATGCGCCAACCACATGTATGGGGAGGAGAACCTGAGTTACTCATGTCTTCACATGTCCTACAGTAATCTCTCTGTTCAATCATTCTCCTTGCTGCAGTTTTCTCATTGATACATCTCTTAAGTTTGTCACGACATGCATTTGATTTCAATTGTTTGAAGCAAACATCTATATTCATTATGCTCGGCTTCATATGGATCTTAAGGTGAATTGGAAATAGTAAAGAACATGTCTTCTTCTCCTTCCTTATTTTCTAAATAGAAGTTCCTATACTGCCTGAACTTTCTGAACCTTGATATAGTTCCTCATCCATGGATTCTCCCAAGAGTTTTCTCACCACAAGTTAGATTTGTGTCGTTTGAAGTTGAGAAACTGAACCTAGATGTGATAGGTAGGCTTACCTATCTTAGATTACGAGTTTGTTAATCCTTTTGGTTATATAACTTAGGAGTACAAGACCTTTTATTACTATATGCTATCTTTGTTGACCTATTCCCATATTGACATATGTAGCTTACACTAGCACAAACTAAGTTTGTATAACCTCTTATAGTTCCAAGTCGAGATTACATACAGACCTCATAAACCCAGACGGGGAATGTTTAGTTTGTAGTTCGAGTCACGGACCTTCGACATTTTGATATATCCATAAGTGGAAGAGTTCGACATTGATATTAATGAAATATGAAGAAGCACGGATATGGATACGACAAGACAAAAACACTGCGACACACCAATTTTTATAAATCTAGGACACGGCAAGGACACATTTATGTAAATATACATTTTTAAAGATATATATCACTTTTATAGTAAACATAAATTAAATGTAAATGAGTTGATGCGTTTATGTGCTTAAGAACTTAGCTTAATGTATTTCACATTTAAAAAGTTTTTATTGTCATATATCCGTCTCTTTAATCTATTTAACAAGTACATTTGTTGCACTAACCAGTATATGATATGTGTTCAACAAGTGTCAGATTGTCCAAGTATCTGATATGCTAGTCAAACTAAAGTGTCCGTGTTTCTTTATATCTATCGATATCACCTACATCTTTTATAAATACTTGTAAAACATATAAAATGATCTGCATATTGTGTTATGCAGAACCCCATGCTTCATTCTTGTGATTGATTTGATAAGTTGACTAGTTTTTTTGTGTCTTTTATAAGGATGCCAATCTCAGTGTACATGTGTGACAAGAAGTCGGGAAATCTTAAGGTCATAGCTGAGTATGGGCAGGAGTACGGCAAAGAAAATCCTATTCGCGTCCTTTTTCACAGCTACGGACATTACGATTCATTGGAGGCTCCATGCATTTAGAGAAGTAAAATCCTTTGCTTCCCTATCTATTTGTATTTGCTTCTGACAGAAAAAAGATTGCGAGGGATGTGAATCATAACCATTTCAAAATAGCTTTTCCCCCTCTTAAGAAAAACTAATTACTTATAATAACTACCGATGAGTCAGCTATGATCAGTAGATAGTAGGTAATCAAACAATTATCATCACAAAAGTCGATGTTTTGATCTCCTACTTCTACTGTTATTGAACTTGAAGGAAAAAGAAAACCTATATATAAAGTTTAGCACGTGGCAACTTTGGATCGACACTTGAATGGATTGTACAGGAATTGGTGCACTGGACCAACTACATGTATTAATTTTAAATGTTTCTAACGTTTTGGTAAAACTTAAGAATCAATGTCAGTCGTCATCGAATATTGTTTCGTTTTCGTGGGAGTAAAAAATTCAATGCTAAAACTCAAGATTGGCTTTATATGTTCAGCACCAGCGTCTTCCTTCCTGCTCGAACAGTCACACACCAACAACACCTTGGTTGCTTGGATGGCGTTTGGTTGAAAAACGAAGCGATGCATTGAGTTGGAGAAATTGCCTTCTCAATTTGGAGTTTGCTTCGATGTGGATTTTGGATCGGCGGGATAGATATGCTGTTCTTATTGACTAAGGATGTGGAAGCGGAAATAAAATTATATATAAAAAAAGAGCAAATATCAAAATCTGAACTAATAATAATTGTATTATTTTAAACTTTAAAATTTTGAGTTATATCAATTTAAATCCCAAATTAATAGTTGTATCAGTTTTTACAAATATATCAAATTAAATTCTGAATTTATATATTTATCATTTAAACTCTTAACTTTCATAAGTTTATTTAAATAAAACATAATAGAGAATTTAAATTGATACAATCATATAAGTTTGAGTTTAAATTGATACATTTGTAAAAGTTAAAGGTTTAAATTATACAATTATTAGTTCATGATCTAAATTGATATAATTTCTATAGTTTGGAGTGTAAATTGATATTTTTTCATAAAAAGATTACCATTTTAGTTTTGAAATTTTGAAAGCATGGGTTTGGTCTCTTAAAACATATCTTTTTAGTTTACGAGTATTTAGGAACAACTTGGTCACTTTATGTTTTTAAGATGTTATTTCTTAAGTTGTTAAAAGTAGGAGTACGAGGTCATTGTAATGGTTTGTAAAATAATTTTAAAAAATAACTCCTCTAAAAAAATGGATGGTTTTAAATATAACAAAAAATCAATTTGAAATATCTATCAATAAAACAAAAAATCATAATCTATCTATCTACACTGGACTACTATTTGTGTCTATCCAGATAGTTGTCTATTTGCATTCGATAGTTTTCAACTGACGATATAATAAACTATTTGAAAACTCTAATTATCTACCATGTTTACTATTTTTTAACTATCTCATCTCTTCCTTTGTAAAACAAATTAGAATAGTTTGTATATCAAACATAAGTTATTATAGCTCAAACCAAAATAGTTTGCACTCAAAGTATAGATTATTATAACTCAAAGTCAAATGAACATAGTAATTTGACTGGAAATCTTGAAATCTTAGCACCAAAATTTGGTATCAAATTGATACAAAATTTAAATTTCAAACATCAAGATTAAATTGAAATCGTATTGAAAATTTAGTCTAATATATTGTAATATGAAAACAAAAATAGAAAGCAAAAGATGTAATTTTCCTAACAAAATTTGAACTTAACTAGTGATGAAGTATTTACATGACCAAATGACTTGAATAGTTATGAAATTGAGACTCAAATTTAATATCTTTTTAATATATTTTATAGAAAATAAATTTGCGACGTGTCTATATATTTTTGAGATAAACCATGACCTTTACCAAAATTTTAATATATTTGAAATCTTGTTATATTTTAAAAAATAATAATAATTTTGTTATTTAAAATAAATTTTTGTTATTTTATTATTATAAATTTCCGCGCTCCGCCAGAAAGGAATCTTTTTCCACGTAGCCATGTTTTTTGCATGCAAGGGGTAAGTAGCTAGCCCACGTGTATGGTGCACGTGATCTCCGTGCCACATAACAAAAGAACAAAAGAGACAACAGAATAAAATATATTTTAATTAACCGAAGTCACCATTAATTAAATTAAATCCGATACCATGAACCATAGATTTTTAAGAAATTAATTGATCATTTAATTCTGAAAAATGAAGAATTAAAGTGATAATTAAACAGAAATATTGAGCCCTCGAACCTATTAGAATTTTAAAATTGAACTCCAACCTTACCTAATAATATAAATTGTACTGATTATATGAGTTCGAGGATTTAATTTTTATCATATGTGAGTCAAATTTTTATAATTACCGTAAGCTTGAGAGATCAATTTTAACACATTTAGAAATTTAGGAGCCCAATTGTTATTATTGAAAATTTGTGGGGTGTAATTCCAACTATTACCACACTCATGGTGGTTCTTGCAATTTGTCCTTTTTAAAAAATTCACTTTGATTTAAACTATTTTGATAAAAAGTATTTAAAATACATAGTGTTTCAAAAGTTATTTTGAGTGGTTGTCAAACATTTAAAATTTTAGTAAAATGACTCAATTTTTTAAATTAAACACTCGAAAAATATATTTCAAACAAAATGAAAACGTTATTTTACCTAAATTGTCAAAATCACATCTAAAAATATAATAACAGTTGCAATTATACCCTTAAACTTTCAATTTAAAAAATTATCTTTCAAACTTATTTAAGTGTTAAATTGGGTCGAACTAGACTTTCAAACTTACATAAATGTATCAATTGTAATATTTTTATAAGTTTCAGAGTTCAATTTTATTATTTATAGATCTAATTTCTAAAATTATCATAAGTTCGAAGATCTAATAGAACACTATTAAATATCATATTAATTTATAATTTAATTTTTTTATTCTTAAAAAATAAAATTGGTTGCACCTTGTGCAGGAAAACTGCATCACCAATTAAACCAAGTTCTTATTGAGGACAGTATTTGAGGGCATCCCAATCTATATTTTCATCTCTAATCGTTCATACCATATAAATAATTAAAATATTATAAAAATAAGTTGTCACGTATCACATTATAATAAGATAATTTAATGAAAAAGAAATTCAGATGCATCTATCTAAATATTTTCTTGTCTTTTCATTTTTTGTGAGGTAGAGATAGAAAGATGCACGAGGTAGTCTTTGATAAATCAATAAATACAATTTTCCATTTTTTTTTGGAAATTGTGATAAATGGTTTTATTTAATTATTATTTATTGAAAAAAGGAAGAATCTGAACTTTTCAATACATGAATCTTCTCATTTTATCTAATTAAAAAATAAAAAAAATTAACAAACAAACCTTTCACTTTTGGTGATTGGTCCCAATCGATCTATAATGAAAAGCGAAAAGATTCCACAGCCAAAATATTAAATTATTTTCCTACAGCACTTTCTCTGCTTCTATCGCTCCACTTGTACGGCACTACGAGTCAATGAGTTCGCGCTTCACTATCACCAAACTTCGTTTTCCTTTGCATTTCCAGAACCTTTGCATCTGAAAACACAACGATTCAACTACGTTCTTACTCATTGTAAGTTTACAATTCCGATAAACTTTTTTGAATCCAAATCAAACTAATCTGTTTACTGGATTTCATTTCCAGCAACACGATTTCATGCTTTTAGATATTAATGTAGGGTCGTAATGAGATGTATTTGAATTCATCGGGATTGATTTTGATTGCTGATACAAATTTTGGTCTGTTCTGATTTGGAATTGAGGTGCGGTAGTGACGAAGAGAATGAAGCTGAGTCCAAAGGAGTTGGATAAACTAGGTTTGCATAATGCGGGATTTCTAGCACAGAAGCGTCTAGCTCGTGGTTTGAGGCTGAATTACACTGAAGCTGTAGCACTTATTGCCACACAGGTTAGTTGGTGATTTAATCAGCTTTTTTACTCATGTTCAACTCTGTATTTTGTTTCTTCTTAACTGTTGTCCAGACTCCAGATATAAGATGGATTTGACGCCGAACAGTAGAAGTTCTTTTTTAGTTTACTGAAATTGCCCATCCTTCAACCTTGTAAGCGCTTAAGAGTCAGTCCTGTTATGATATGGTTTTCAAATCCATTCATTTTATACTTGTATCATGTTTGGGAGTGATCTTTTGGGTGTTTGGGATGAGGAGTGAGTTATTATAGTTTGTGTTTGAGGTGTAGATTATTTTAGTTGAGGTTATAATAGTATGTGTTTGTGGTATAAATTATTTTAGTTTGAGAATGAAATAGTAAACTAGCAAATAATAAAAAAAATGATGAATGTCAAATAGTAAAAACTGTAGCAAATAGTAAATACTGTAACAAATTGAGGTTTTGAAATAGTGTTTACGGTAGCTAATTGAGGATTTTTAAATAGTATTTACTATAGCTAGAGGTGGTTATTATAGTCTTGCGTAATCCTCGCCCCAAACGACCCCTAAATTGTTAAGATCGCTTTTACCGACTTCGAAGCTTAACTTTTAATCACTCAAAATCAATTCGATGTTTATTTTACACATTCAAATGCAATTTTCATGCTATTAAAATTGATTTTGAATGATCAAAAGCTTGATAAAAGGGATTCTAACCATTTCATAATCACTTAGAAACATGTCACATTGTCCTAAACTAAATAGATTATAGTAAAATAAAGGTTTGCAGAAGCACTCAAGACTTTTGTTTCTGTTACTTTCTTTTTTTAGCAAGTACACGGGTTCAGGTTGATTCTATGAGATTATTATTATTCTTTTTCTCCGTAGATTCTGGAGTTTGCGCGCAATGGTGACAAGAGCGTGGCAGAACTGATGGAATTGGGACCGAAACTCTTAGGAAGGTTTGATGAAATTTTTTATTTTATTTTGCTAAGATACTGTTGAATATTGTATTACGTTTATATGAACCTGCTATTAATAAAAGCTACAGAATTTTTAATAACTTTCTTTGTGACAGGAGACAAGTTCTTCCAGCTGTTCCCCATCTTGTGGATTCTGTGCAGGTATTGTACTGCCAAGTGCCAAGTATTGTTTTGAAGTCTTCTATAAATTCAAATTCCAAATTATCTGCAAAAATACTACGAGAATCTTTAAATATCATGCATAATGCCAGATATTGATATTGTAGGTTGAAGGAACTTTTCCTGATGGGACTAAGTTAGTCACAGTACATAATCCCTTTGAAGAAGAAAATGGGAACCTTGAGCTCGCATTGGACGGTTCTTTTCTTCCAGGTAGATCTCACTTTCGCAATGTTTTTGACTTACATTCTGTTGGATATATTTATCATTCTGTTTTCTAGGTTCCATACGACTCCAATAAAAATCCACATGATTTCTGATTTACTGCTACAAACCTTTGCTCTTAATTTCCTGCCAAGAATGATTTGTTTTTTGGTTAAATTACGAGTTTAGTTATTGACGTTTCAAGATTGTGTTTAATAGGTATCCGAAATTTTAAAATATGTAATAGGTATGCGAGTGGATCACCCAGTTCATTTTCCAACACTTATATTCTCTAGTTTGTATAGGCTGGAGGCCCTTCCTTTTTTGATCCCCTGTTCTAGGCTTAGGACCCCTCATCCCAAAGGCCTTTTGAGGTTTGTTCTCCTTTGGTGTTGGGTCTTTCTTCCTTAAAAAAAACACATGTGAGCTTTTGTCTAGTAAGTTCCAGACTCGGTTTTTTAAAGATTATTAGATGCATTAGACACAAAATTGAAAGGGGCGGGTTCTATTATAGATACCAACTTAATTTTGTATCTCACAAGTTCCTGACTTTGAAAAAATGACAAATGGATTAAGGATTTGTTGGATACGATATTCAAAGTTCAGTGACTTATTAGACATAACATTGAAAGTTCAAGATCTATTTAACACTTAAGACTCAATAGACACAAGTTAAAAATTCAAAAACTAACAATTATGTAAGTGTAGGTACTAAATATATAATTTAACAAGTTAGTTTTTATGGCCATTTTAATACTCTTTTTCTTCTACAAACCAGTACATCTAATTTCCTTCTTGCTGAACTATTCAAATAAACTTGCGGTTCTTTATTATTATTAACACGTACCAGCCTTGTTTCCTACCCCTTTACCCCAATTTTTTTGTCTTTTCTCCGTTCAGTTTTATCAGCTTTTATAAACAAACAATATTAGTGGAAATTCTTACCAAAAATTGAATCATGGTATAACATTTTAACTATACCCTTGATTTTTGCTTCTCACATGTCATTTAAAGGTTCAAATGATCTTTGTAAACATGTAATGTTCTACAGTGTTTTACTAATTTGAGTGTTGTGTATTGTAAGTATAATCTAAAACTGCTTGCGAGTAAAATTTAGCAGAGCAGTCCTAGCACTTTCGTTATCAATAACGTTTTAGGTGGTTTTCTTGATGGAAATGTGATTTTTCTCTCCGTATAGTGTAGTTGATTTAATTGCAAAAGAATTCTTTTGCAGTTCCTTCACCAGAAAAGTTCCCGTTGATGGAAAGTAGTGTGGTGCCTGGTGAGATTATCTGTCCAGATGATAAGATTTCAATTAATGTTGGACGGAAAGCTGTTAGACTCAGTGTAGTCAATAAGGGAGACAGACCAATTCAGGTGTTTCCCCTGTTCTTATTTTTTCAATGCAAACTAGTCAAGGCTAACTTATACCACATTCTATGGCAATAATCAGCTGCTAGTTTAGTAGTGAGACAGACTAATTAAGGCATCTGACAGGCTTTGGGTTTGATGATTAACATGTGTGATTCCAGAGTAAAATGCTACACCACGTGCACCTTTTGATATCTTGGAGCAAGTGCCTCAAACAAAATTTTCTCTCTTGGGTTGTTTGTCTAGCATTGAGTTCAAGATATCATTGAGTTTTAAATAGCTTTCCATTCGTTTCAATTGTTTCCATATATGAATTCCATACAGAAACCTGTTTTTTTCCTATAAAACACCAGTTTCCTAACATGCTAAAAGTAATATTGTCTTAGGTTGGCAGCCACTATCACTTTATTGAGGTGAATCCTTCCTTGGTTTTCGATCGATCAAAAGCTTATGGAATGCGCCTCAACATTTCAGCAGGATCCGCTACACGGTTTGAGGTTGGACATTTTAAAATCTTGTTGGGGGCTTTTAGTTATAGATTATTGTTGAGAACGTATTTTTCTCTGGTTCTCTTATTTCCATAGATGTTCCAATTCTTGCTTCTCGAATGGTGTAACTAATGTGGCCATGAACATGAACTTATATATCCCTATATTTATTCATTATAATCTAGTGACCTTTTTAAGTGTAATTGATCTGCTTCTTTCTTTGTGCAAGATATTATTAGGTGATAGAAAACCATTGCTTTGGTATACATGTTGATGGATGTTCAACTCTTTAATCAACCTCATATGCCCCTTCAGGCACTTTGCTGATTTGTTCTTTTTCCCTAGTAGCCAGGGGATCCAAAATCTGTCACACTAGTAGCTATTGGTGGTAACCAAGTTATCAGAGGGGGAAATGGCATTGCCGATGGTCCAGTTGATAGTTCCAAATTGAAAGATGTGATGGAAGCTGTGCATGCAAGAGACTTTGGACATGTGGAAGAAAACAACGCTAGGTCTAGACCATCTAATATGCAAGATTGTTGATTGTATTGTTTTTAAGTTTTAGGTCATTTGCCTTTTCCCTTTATGATTTGTTCAGTGTAAATCCAGGCAAATGGAAGCCTTATCTTAGAAGTCATTTTGCAGAGAAGGTATAGCTGGAATAGATGATGAATTCACCACTAGACTTTCTCGTGAGGATTATGCCAACCGGTATGGTCCTACCACTGGCGACAAAGTTCGACTTGGTGACACAGATTTATATGCAGAAATTGAGCATGATTTCTCCGTTTACGGAGATGAGTGTGTATTTGGAGGTGGAAAGGTTATTAGAGAGGGAATGGGCCAATCCTGTGGGCATCCACCAGCTTTGTCCCTTGATACTGTAATAACCAATGCAGTCATCATTGATCACTGTGGAATTTTCAAGACAGATATTGGTATCAAAGATGGCTTCATTATGACCCTTGGAAAATCTGGAAATCCTGATGTCATGGATGGTGTTTTTCGTGACCTGATTATTGGGGTAAAATTTGTTCAGTTCAGTTTGATTTCGAAGGTATATTTGAATGCTGACTCCTCTCTTTCTATCTGAGCAGGCTAATACTGAGGTTATTGCTGGAGAAGGATTACTCGTTACTGCAGGGGCTATAGATTGTCATGTGCATTTCATATGCCCTCAACTGGCATATGAAGCAATATCAAGCGGTATGCTTACTGATCCTGGATAAACGAGAATTTATAGATGCCAATTGGTGACAACCTCATCAATTGAGGTCGTGACCTTATTGACTTTCTGCATTTTCATAATTTGTTGGAAACAACATAGAAGATGGAAGCGTTTTGATATTTTATGCAAGGTGCCTTTTTTTTTTAAGTACTTTTATTTATTTAAGTTTAGTTTTTTGTACATGAACTCTGCATTTAACTAGGCATCACAACACTGGTGGGAGGTGGAACTGGGCCTGCCGCAGGAACTTGTGCTACTACTTGCACGCCATCTCCAGTGCAGATGAGGATGATGCTGCAATCAACTGATGACCTCCCCTTGAATTTTGGCTTTACAGGAAAAGTACGTAATCTTACTTTTTTTGGTTTGTCAAATTTTGTTCTCTGTATACCCAATCATGATGGTTCTTCTTCCCATAGTCCATATATAATTGGAAAGGATTTAAATTACTATTTGAAATATTTTTCTTTCACTCTCTTATGACAACTTGAGCAGCTAGTTGCTTGCATATTTTACTTCTATGTTCTGATGCACTACCTTTTTGCTGTCTCAGGGGAACAGTTCGAAGCCAGATGAGCTGTATGAAATAGTGCGCGCTGGAGCAATGGGGCTGAAGCTACATGAAGATTGGGGAAGTACTCCTGCTGCAATTGACAATTGTTTAACTGTGGCAGAAAAATATGACATTCAGGCAGTCTTCCAAAATTTCTATCCATGAGTTTGAAGAGGTTTAAATCGTGGTTATTGAAGTGCCTTGTTGCCTTTTTTTTTTTCTTAGGTGAATATTCACACTGACACTCTGAATGAATCTGGATTTGTGGAACATACAATTGCAGCTTTTAAGGGAAGAACTATACACACATACCACAGGTAAAAGGTCCATCCTGCTCTTGCTACCAACATGTTATATGTCCATGTCGTGAAAGGGTTCTTTATTTTTGGGTATTCTCTTAAGCTATCTCTCCTGGAAGTCCCTTTGACTTTATGATGGACTAGACAATCATATATGTCATAAATTTTTTGATAGAAACTACCTTTTCACGCTTTGTCTTTGTATTTTTTGGACAGTGAAGGAGCTGGAGGTGGTCATGCTCCAGATATTATTCGAGTGTGTGGTGTGAAAAATGTGCTGCCTTCATCAACTAATCCTACACGACCATTCACGATGAATACTGTAGATGAACATCTTGACATGCTGGTATAAAAAATAAATGAAATTAGTTTCTGTGGCAAACACTCTTTCTTATCTGAATTTCCCAGCGCAGTTTCTACTTGCTGAATTCTCCGTGCATTTAAGAACTGTAAAGGAAAAAATGGTGGAGAAAAGATTGAATTTGAGTTTTATTTCTTACAGATGGTGTGCCATCATCTCGATCGCAATATTAAAGAAGATGTAGCTTTTGCGGAATCAAGGATAAGGAAGGAGACAATTGCAGCAGAAGATATTTTGCATGATATGGGGGCAATCAGTATCATATCTTCTGATTCACAGGCTATGGGTCGCATAGGAGAGGTTCTTAATACATTTATGTCCCTTTCCTTTTCTCCATATTAAACCATAAGTGAAGTAGAAGGTAGTCCAGCCTCCCATTTTAGTGTCATTGTCGTCTGTTTCCTGTCAACGATGATTTATCTCAGTTAGGACAGGGGAGATGGTTATTGGATTTTTTATTGTCGATCAATTAGGTATTTATTAATCCTGAATAAGGAATATGAAATTTGAAACTAAGTAGGATCATATTAGCGCAGAGAAGCCCTCATAGGCATGGTAATCATATAGTCAGCTCATGGTAATAGCTGTTAGCTTTATAGGGAGCATTAATCCCAATGATTGACTCACGAATTAAGAATTTTAAAACTTTTTTTAGTTTAATATTTTTCATCCTAATTCCTTTAATGAATGTTTTCATCACAATTTTAATTCAATATACGTGTGGTGTGAGCAGGTTATTTCAAGAACGTGGCAAACTGCACACAAAATGAAGTTGGCAAGACCACCTCCGTCAGACAATGATAACTTGCGGATCAAGCGATATATATCCAAATATACCATAAATCCAGCCATAGTAAACGGGTTTTCACAGTATGTTGGTTCAGTAGAGGTATTATGTTTTTTTCTCTTTTAGTTCATTAAAGTTTACATGATGATCACATTGCCATTAAATATGAACGACACCTGCAGATGAGAAATTAATTTTGTGCTGAAAGTTAGCATGGTCTAGCGAGTTTGGCTTCTTCAAACCAAAATGCTTCCAACATTTTTATAACCTGTTTATCAATTTTATTTCTAATTTACATTGTATTGTCCACTGTTTGAGAAATCACTGAGGTACAGGTGAGGTGACCCAGGCCGACCAACAAATTCTACCTGTCTCTATTTGTTCACTATCTCGTGCTTCATAATGTTCTTATTATCTTTCTCTGTATTGGATGCTTTAGTGAGCTTACTAATATAGATTTATTAGCCCATTAATTCTTTCTTATTGTCAGGGTTCCATACCATTAATCAAGTTTTTATAATGGTTAAATTTTTGGAATGACCTTATTTATCCTGTCAGTACCACAGGTAGGGAAGTTGGCTGACCTCGTTCTCTGGAAGCCAGCCTTTTTTGGGGCAAAACCAGAAATGGTGATCAAAGGTGGTATAATTGCATGGGCAAACATGGGTGATCCAAATGCAAGCATACCTACTCCTGAACCGGTAATTTCAATTGGATTACTTGAGACAATGATTATATTGTGTGACAGAATGAAAACATGATAGTAAGGAAACTCAGCGCTTGAGTTGAATTCTTAAGTAAGGATCCTGACCATTTGGTTGCAGTTCAAGGAAATTTATCAATTTTTAACTGGAATGAAATTTATTCCACAACATTATCTCAGTAACCAAATCCTTGCGAATTCCATCTCAATTTCTAGTTTTTTAAAAGTCCACAAGAATGATATTCTATTAGTTGAATAAAATTTTTTAATGGACAAGCAGAAAATAATAAAGTTTCCTTTAACAATCTCTTATCAAATCACCTATAGGCACCCGGGAAAAGGTGAGATTAATGACATAATAAATTCTGTTTGTTTATGCTAAAGTGAACTCAGCTTAAAAGTAATTAGCATGACTTTCTTCCGAGGATAAAGGTTTGATCCCCACTCAGCAATTGTACTCCAAACAAAATTATGTTTGTTTATGGAAAGCCTATCACATATTCTTGTAGCTGTTTAGTCTTTGGTGTTTCCTATAATTGATGGTTTTATTGCTTTTTTCAGGTACTGATGAGGCCAATGTTTGGATCTTTTGGAAAGGCTGGAAGTGCCAACTCAATTGCCTTTGTCAGCAAGGCATTTCTCATACTCTCTCTTTCTCCTGCCTTGTAGTAGCCAATTTGTTCTAATCTGAACTCTACTTTGTCTCACACAGGAAGCTGTTAACATCGGAGTTAAAGCCATGTACGGACTCGAAAAGAGAGTTGAAGCTGTAGGCAATGTTAGGAAACTCAGCAAACTTGACATGAAGTGGAATGATGCCCTTCCACTCATTGAAGTAGATCCCGAAACATACACGGTGAAAGCCGATGACGAAGTTCTTACCTGCCAACCTGCAACTTCTGTTCCACTTTCTCGAAATTACTTCCTTTTCTAAACTCACCTTAACTCTCCATTGTCTTAACTCTCCTACTTTACTTCTAACTTTCAAGTGGGTGATACTTTCAGAATAAGTGACAAAGAGGAATGCCAATGGTTTCAGTCGACAGTCTCGTCTACAAAATGTTTTTTTATTTCACAAAATGTCGACAGTCTCGTCTACAATGCATGTCCAGGTTTGATTTTATTTCACACACCTACCAAAATAACCTCCAGGCCTCATTTTATTGATAAGAATAAGAGTCTTGTATTCGAGAATGAGATCCATAATTAGTAGGCATTTGGCACACGAGTTAAAAGTTTGTGTACAAGAAGTTGATTCTTTAATGTATGAATTTTTTTCTTATACAAATTCAAACTTTTTAACACTAGGGTATAGTTAATTCAAGCTTAGAGGCCAAGTTTCTCCTTATTTGTTTGTGAATAGTCTATTCCACTATAGAAAGTAGGTGCTTTCAGACTATGGTCAAAGCTTGATGGTTTTAGTGCAGGACATGATGTACAGCGAAGAAAATGAACCCTAAATTTAGGGTAGATGTGATGCAGTTTCAAACTTCTATAATCTTGGCATTTAACATCGATCAATACTTGAGTGCATCTCAAGATACACTTATTTATATGCACCTCACTTTCATCATTCACACCAAAAGAGAATTAAAATGTTTAAAGATATAAATAAGAAGAAATTGCATATTATGATTGGACAATGTGGTGGGATACATTAAAGATAAATGTTGCTATGAATACCTTTTTTTTTTTACATTTATTTCTTTATTGAATGTGGGATCAATACCTTTTTTTTTTTTTTTTTTTTTTTTTTTCCATTTATTTCTTTATTGAATGTGGGATCAATTATTTTTCTTAGGTTGATGAAAGTAGGGCTTAGGCTTCACATGGCCATATGCTATTGGCCCATTGAGGGGAATGGTTGGTTCTATCAATTTAAATGGGAAATTACCATTATTTGTTAGGGTTGTTTATATATATATACACATGCACAGTAAAATGAATAACTTATTTACGAATAGAGAAAAGGGCAAAAAGTTTTCGTTTTTTTTATTTTGGTATTTTGTTATATTTGAAAATATTTTAAATAATTTATTCATCTAAAACAATTTATCAGGTTATTGTGAGTTATTTAGTAACTATTTTTATGTTACTGTATTTAACGTTGACTTACAATTAACTTAATAAAACTATTCCCTTCTAAATCTATGTTTTGAAGTAAGGTAATATATATTGCAATTTTATAGCTCTTAGATTGAAAATTGCATGTGTACCAATTGATAAAACAGACAAAATTAAGCTATTACATATCAATGCCCAATTTAATCGCGAAAATGCTTGAACATGCGAACAAAATACTCAAATTTAGTAATCAAATGCTCACATTCAAGTAAATAAAAGCATCCTTTCAAAACCAAACAAAAAAAAAAAAAAAAAAGGTTTTTTTTGGACTCCTCACTTTTCACCAAGTATAAAAGTACCTTTATCCCCTTATTTTATTGGGTGAAATTATCAAAATATAGGCATGTACCCATAAACGAATTACAATTTTGATCGTCTCGCTCTCTTCTTTTTTTTTTTTTTTTTGTAACTCCCGAGTGTATGAGAGAAACGTGAATGAACCGAGATCATATATTCTGAGGATTGAAAGTTATTACTATACTAATAAGGTGCACCTTATTTTTTGGTGGCTCAATCATAGAAACTCCAAAGTTTAGAGTGTTTAGCTTTGAGTAATTATATAGGTAACCTTATGAGAATTTTCCTATGATGCATGTGAGTGAAAACAAAGTATGTTGAAAGAACTCGTGTTGGTTTGTGGGGGACAATTTTTCCTCCAATAAACTTTTAAGACAAGCAAGGATGATATTGTTGGGCTGCTGGATTTCGAATCCTGGGCTAGAGGCTCTTTCTCAATCTTGGTCTAGGTCTTATCTCGCTCTTCTCTTCACTCTCTCTGGTCTCGATGGAGTTGCTTGCATGGACTTAAAATAATATTTAATATACTTAATTGTATGTTATAAATAATTATTCAAACCACTGTTATAGACCTCAAATACGGTACGCTATACTACACTCCACCACCAAATGACTAGAAAAATTGAAGAATACATTTTTTTTATTTAAAAAAAATCATGAACCAACCTTTTGGTTCTAATGAAATTTCCTTTTAAAAAAATAATAAAAAAAAATGAGAATTCAAATTTCATAAAACCAAACAGAATTTGGAGAGCACACAATTGACATGTCTAAACAAACCCACTCGAAGTCTAATTGCTCGTTCGCACGCTTTTTTCGCACGCTCAGTGTTATTGTTGTTTTAAAATTGAAGGACGAAACAACTTCACCTCCATTATTCCCGCGTGCAAAACACGCGCTCAAATTACAGCGTTCTAATGGCCTAGTTCTTCAAATTATTCGACACGTAGCTTCACGCGCTATTTCGGGTGACACTGACAGCTACTGCAGAAGGCTCGCATTACAAACTAATCGTCAACGACATTGCCTTTCTCTTCAGTATTGCACTGATCTCACCATTGCATCTTCTTCGCCAGTCGAGATCGCGCCGTCGCCGTCTCCGCGGTGATTCCGTCGCTGAATCTCCGCCCACTCTAAAAATGTTTACGGTCTCGCCGAGCAATCATTTTCACTTACAACGACACTTCGAGTCATCCGGGAGGCTATTTTTCTCGATCTCCGGCGCCGGTAGCAAGTTCCAAGTACCGAAAGCTAGGGTTTGGCGATGTGATTCTTTGGTCGCCAGGAATGGATGGACTCGGAGGGTGATAAGAGGCCAGAAGAAGACTGTGGAGACTGCTGCTTCTCCATCGGAAAAAAGAGGCGGGAATGAGTCTAGGATTTCCTCTTCTTCTTCTTCTTCTGGAGGAATCGATGTTATGGCGACGATGAAGATCAGGAAGAAGATGAAGGAGAAATTGACAGAGAAGATCGAGGATCAGTGGGAGTATTTTGTCAATGGAATTGGCCAAGGGATATCGATTCGTCTTATTAGTGAAGAAATTGATCCTGGTTTGTGCTCTTCAATCATCGTGAATCAACTATTCAGTTTTCTCTAATTGATTTTCTCTGGCTTTTAGGATTTCTATTTTAAACAATTTTAAATAAAAATGAATCTGTTGTGCCTAACATTGTTCATCAACGGCTTAGTTCATGATCACAGCCTATATTGTATGTTTAATGAAACTCATAACTTCATTATTATTATTACTTTTTCTTTTAGGAAACTTCATTAATATATATTTTTATCCATAATATTGTGTTAGAAAAATATATCCTCCCATGAACATTCAAAAATATTTTGATCCATAATCTGATAATTTTTTTTCAACTGAATTTGTTTTGAATTTTTGTTTTCTGTTTTCCGTTTTTCTAATTTCTTTTGCATATATTTAAGGTTAATCACATTTAGTTCCTGTAGTTTATAATTAGAATTTAGTCCAACTTCTTCAAGAATGTTAACAAAGTAATTATTTATAAAATGTCATCAAATTGTAAGAACAAAATTATAATCATTAAAATTCATAAAGATTAAATTATAACTCTCGCTAAAAGGGGACCCATTGACAATTTATAGTCATATACATAAAATATAATATTTTGATTTAATACTATACAGAAAAAAAAAGGTTGATGAACATGGCCAAATTTAACCTTTTTTTTTAATATAATTTTATTTCAAGCAAATGTAGGAGCAAAGCTAAATAGATGAAAGAAAAAGACAAACTTTTGATGAATAAAGCAAAAGTAGGAGCAAGGAAAAAAATATAGAAACTATTTAGACTGTTTTCGATTTATGGCGCCATTATTGTATACTCAAGGAGCTTCTTTGAACTTCTTACGTTCAACCTTTCCATAAGGTTTCTCTTTGATTTGGATTATCATATATGAAATTGATCGTTCCAATTTCCTCAAATCTTTCCCTTTTATGATTATTTTTTTCTTTTACAGAAACCAATTCAGGAAGAAGTATAGAATCTTGTGTGAGAGGATGGTTGCCGAAACCTCACAACGGCCTTCATGCTATGGAATACGCGGCTAATTTCACTGTACCGCGTGATTTCGGCTGTCCTGGGGCTGTTCTTATCACCAATCTTCATGGAAAAGAGTTCTATCTCTTGGAAGTTATCATTCATGGTTTTGATGACGGCCCCATTTTCTTTCCAGCCAACACCTGGATTCATTCAAGAAAGGATAATCCAGATAGTAGAATCATCTTCAAAAATCACGTACAACCCAAGTTTTTGTATCATATTTCGATTATTAATTACTTCCTTTCTACTTTTGAACTGTGTTTGTCTAGAGCCGTAAATTAAATCATACTGCTATTTGACAGGCTTACTTGCCATCACAAACCCCGGCAGGTCTTGTAGATCTTCGCAGTAAGGACTTGTCAAGTATTAGGGGCAATGGAAAAGGTGAAAGGAAGCCGTACGACAGAATTTATGACTATGATGTTTACAACGATTTGGGTAATCCTGATAAGAATAAAGATCTTGCTAGGCCTGTTCTGGGTGTTGAAGATAGGCCTTATCCTCGACGCTGTAGAACTGGTCGGCCTCCAACTGTCTCAGGTATGTTTGATTGGATGCTTTACAAATCTGAGGTTTAGGATCTTCTATTTCTAACTGCGAAATGCAATTTTTTTTTTTTTTTTTTTTTTGTATTTTCTTGAATTGGCATTTGAATAGATCCACTTACTGAGAGTAGAATCGAAAAGCCACATCCGGTTTATGTTCCTCGGGATGAAACTTTTGAGGAGATAAAGCAAAATACATTCTCTGCTGGGAGGTTGAAGGCTCTGGTCCATAATCTTGTACCTTCTATTGCAGCTACACTCTCAAAATCAGATATACCCTTCAAGTGTTTTTCAGATATTGATAAGCTCTATATTGATGGCGTTGTCTTGAACGATGAAAACCACCAAGAGTACTCTCAAAAGTTTTTTCTTGGCAATATTATGAAGCAAGTTGTTAACGCTGGTCAGACATTGTTGAAGTATGAGATCCCAGCTGTGATAAAAAGTACACTCGGTTTTCGTGTTGTTCGCAATCATGAGATTTTCTTGATTTATTATCTAGATGTGCAAAAGCACATCTCAAGTTTTCCTGTGGCTTTCAATTTGCAGGTGATAGATTTTCTTGGCTGAGGGACCATGAATTTGCACGACAGACTCTCGCTGGTGTCAACCCAGTAAATATCGAGTGTTTGAAGGTATGGATGACATTTTAAGGCTTTTTGTTGTGTATTGATTTTGGGTAGAAAAACGACTCTTGTAAGTTGTTATTGATGTTGAGGTGTGCATCTTAGGAATTTCCAATTCGCAGCAAACTTGACCCTAATGTTTATGGGTCTCCGGAATCAGCCATTACAAAAAAATTAATAGAGAAGGAGCTTTACAACGGCATGAGTGTAGAACAGGTATTAGTAACTCCATTTCGCATTCAGCAAATAGCTTTCCTTACAAAATTGTAACTTTACTCTATCCTTTAATGCAGGCCATAAAAGAAAATAGATTATTTATACTTGATTACCATGACATACTTTTGCCATTTATCAAGAAGATTAACGCATTGCCAGGGAGAAAAGTCTATGCCTCTAGAACAGTGTTCTTCCATTCTCAGACTGGTACCTTGAGGCCTATAGCAATTGAGCTTTCTCTGCCTCCAACACCTTCTTCAAAAACCAACAAACGTGTTTACACTCATGGACATGATGCTACGACCCATTGGATTTGGAAGCTAGCAAAAGCTCATGTGTGCTCTGTTGATGCCGGAATCCATCAACTTGTAAATCATTGGTATAAGAAAGATAGCATTTGTGTATCCTTAGCTTACACATGAACTTTATATTGCAACTTGTCTCGATTACGAACTTCACCAGTGACGTTGCAGGAAAAGTGTGGTATTTTAATGAGTTTGTGATCTGCTTCATCCAGGTTAAGGACTCACGCAAGCATGGAACCTTATATAATTGCAACTCATAGGCAACTCAGTTCCATGCACCCTATTTACAAGCTGCTTCATCCTCATATGCGCTACACATTGGAAATCAATGCACTGGCTCGTCAAAATCTTATAAATGGTGGGGGAATTATTGAAGCTAGTTTCCTTGGGGGTAAGTATTCCATGGAGTTAAGCTCAGCAGCATACAAAAACTTGTGGCGATTTGACATGGAAGCATTACCGGCAGATCTTATTCGAAGGTAATGGTTATACACAAACATTAATCTTTACCTTTATGAGCATGACACTTATCCTCTACACCCACCTACAATCCCAAGTCCCAACAAAACTCAATAGACTAGATTGATCCTGTCGTGTATGGTTTCATGTATGTCACTGATTAATTTAAGCTGGCCTTAAAACTTTTAGGGGTATGGCAGTGGAGGATCCGTCAATGCCAAGTGGTGTAAGACTTGTAATTGAAGACTACCCATATGCAGCTGATGGTCTCCTTATATGGTCAGCCATAAAAGAATGGGTAGAATCCTATGTTGAACACTTCTACTCAGAGCCAAATTCCATCACAGGCGACGCCGAACTCCAGGCTTGGTGGAGTGAGATTAAGATCAAAGGTCATCACGAAAAGCGAAACGAACCTTGGTGGCCTAAACTCAATACTAAAGAGGATCTATCTGGGATACTCACAACAATGATTTGGGTGGCATCTGGACAACATGCTGCTATAAACTTCGGTCAGTACCCTTTTGGAAGTTACGTGCCAAATCGTCCGACGCTAATGCGAAAGCTCATACCACATGAAGGCGATCATGATTATGAGAACTTTATTGCCAATCCTCAACATACTTTTTTATCTTCTTTGCCTACTAAACTTCAAGCAACAAAAGTAATGGCAGTTCAAGACACACTGTCAACTCACTCACCGGACGAGGAGTACTTAGGGCAAGTGAATCAATTACACCGCCATTGGATCGACGACGGAAGGGTGTTGGAGTTATTTAACAAGTTTTCTTCAAAATTAGAGGAGATAGAAGAGATTATAAAGTGTAGAAACAAGGATGATCGTCTTAAAAATAGAAGTGGTGCAGGTGTTCCTCCATATGAGCTACTTCTCCCCACATCTGGTCCAGGGGTAACTGGTCGTGGAATCCCCAATAGCATATCTATCTAACTAACATTATACAAATTTATGATATGGATTTAGGACTTAGGAACATCGAATCCATTAGCTCTATAATACTTATGTCCTTGGGATTTTTTGGTGGAAATAGAGTTGCTAGATAAAAGATTTAGATTCTGTTATCCCTCTGCTTTTCCGATTTGAATAAGAAGCAAATTCATTTGCACTAATCCACCTTATAATTCTTCTCCTTTCAACTTCAACCACAAACTACATTCTTGGTTTCTGGAGAATCTGAAATTACAGCAACGGCACTTGAATGAAGCTCCATCCCTAACGAACATCAAGGGGGATTCATAGCAAAAAATGGGCCAACGACTCCATGAATGGAGACATTATATTCCCACCAAGAAAAATAGAACAAGATTGATCTCAACCAATTTAGCAGTGGAATTCACTGTAGTGACACCAATTTTCTCAACCAATCGAGTAGTGAAATTCATTCAAGAAGGCTAAACTACGGAGATGGAGAAGACGATGGATGCATGCTCTAAACCCCTGCACAGGTTTCTCTTTTCTTAATTTATTTCCACACAAACAAAATCTGATTTTTTTTAGTATATTCATTTTATTTCTTTAAACAATTTGCAACTTATTATTGAGTTTATTCAATCTATTCCTTTAAACTTTTTTCTACTTATATATTAAGTTTATTCGTTATGTTTGTTTAAGGTTTTTTTTTCCCTCTTTCGAGTACAACTCGTGTTAAATATTGTGATGTTAGACTCGCACCGACTAATGGTTAATTATTTTGAATGCAATGTATATGAATGTTCTAATAATGTTTTGAAATGAGGGGAACTTTTTTTTAATTATGATTATTTTGGTCCATTTTTAATTTGTAAGTAATAATTCCAAAAAACCCATTTGCTAATTTCTTAATTTAAAACCTTTTATGCTATTCTTTAAAATGAAAATTTTGAGGTGTAATTTAGTAGTTTATATTTTAAAAAATTTAAGTTAAAAGGAGCCTTTTTTCTTAACTAAAATTTATTTGAAAATAACGGTTGAGTTTCATTTACATTTATTCACGATTAAAATAGGGAAACAAAATCTTCCCACCATAAGGTTTCAGAAAGGATCTCTTTGCTCGGGATGGGAGAAATGTCACATACTCATTTCTTGAAAAACTGTACATCTCGAACACTTGGAACATGCCGATGAAAAGGGTAAATTGTGAACTAATCTGTTCCACAAAACCTTAGATGCACTCGAACACTTGGAACTTATTAAGAATCAATTAAATCTTGCTAAAAGAACAAAAGCATTTGCATTAATAATTAGTGTTATTTATGAGCTTATAAGTACATCAAATTTACTGATCTTTTTTGGATGGATAGTAATGAGAATCATATAAGATACCATAATCCAGTGTTCAGAAAAGCTCCTCCATTGTGAATGTGAGTGCATTTTTTAAGCCGGACATATGGTTTTGAGATTGGTTCTACGGATTATTCACCAAGACCAAGACCAAGACCAAACGCCGCCTTTGTGTTGGACTTTATGGCGAAAGGAAGAGCGTTAGAACTTGGAAAGTGAAAATAGAGAATAGAGAACTTACAGCAGTAATAACTTGTCCGATTGAATAAAAGAAACAAACAAGAACCGCTCCAACACTCAAAATTAGGCAGGATTTTGCTAATATATTCACTAGCACGAAGAAAACAAACAAGTGATAAACAATTTACAAATGCCTAAATCAACAGCATCAGATCAACCATCAATTTACCATAGCAAGCAAATTTTAGTCATCAGCCACATTACATCACCAGACAGTAAGTTCATTTCTTTCCTACACACCAGACAGATCTGTGAAGCCAAAACTATGGGGTTCCGGAAAGTCCAAATCTACTTTACAATCCATGACATCCAACACAATGTAATGATTTGAACTTATGTTCTCACATTTACATTTACAAAAACAACATTTGAATACTGCACACACTAAAGCTGTTGACAAAACCAACGTAGTTAATGCAGACAACCATTGCAAATTTCAATAGTGATGCACTGACCATAATTCTACAAACCGCATCATGGATACCATGTTAAGTTAGAAGACTATAGTTAACATGCTTGTAACAAATCCATCAATCTTTAGTTTGAAAGAACGCAAAATACATTTTCAAAGGAATAGGCCAATTGTATAGAATGCTAACAGCTAAGGGTTAAGGATTCTCACTCGATCTCCGCGAAGCTAAGTACACTTGAACAGAACAGTCAGCTTAAAGTCTGGTTAACCATATTTTTCTGTATAACAGAGCAAAATAAACTATTCCTAACAGCACTTCAAAGAAGAAAGCTGTTGAGCAAATATTTAGGAATTTCAAAGAAATGCAAACAGAAACAAAGTTTGCATGTAGTACCTCAATGTGTGCGTTTCAAGAACTAAGTTAATACCTTCCAGAGCAATGCAGGTAAGCCCCTCAACCTGCTAGCTTTGATACTGCAGTGACATGTGCAGAAAGGTCACGGGGACTGACAAAAGATTGAATCTTCTACACTGATTAAAAGAGAATAATAAGTGACAGTAGTCAATTCTTATTACACATTCCTTTGAAGAGTGACGATACTTCTGAACAGCAAACTAAAGCAATCTAATCTATTCAATAGCAAAAAAAAAAAAAAAAAAAAAGAGCTTGAAGCTTGTTGTACCCATGTGCACCAACAACCAAACAATGACATCACGAAGCGGAAAAATAAACAATTTCTGGACTAACAGTGAGATTATATAAAAAAACCACAAAATGCATACTCTTGTCCCTCACTTACAGATGAAATACCTCATACAGCATTCAGGCTTTTGGCTGCATAAAAGTTCTTTCTGTTTATCCAGAAGACCCATTATTATTTTTCAAAAAGCTAATTTTTAAGAATTTCGTGATAACGTCTGGTAGCTTTAGGTCAACAATTTGGCGGCAGGAACATGATGGGATCCTTAGTGCCACAGATAGACACATTATCTTCAATGGCTTAAATTTTTAGCATTGAAATTTGCATCCATCGGAACCAGCAGCAGTTGAAAATTACACATACCCAATGAAAAAGGTCACTTCAATCATCAATAACCAAGCACTAATTATATTAAAAGAAATTCCCCAAAATAAAAAGTCGACAACTTAGCAATTTCTTCTAGAACTATCAACAGTCTAGCAATGGAACCCAGAAAAAAGTTTTGCAAGAAAATCAACCTTCAAGGAACCATGATCTCCCATCTAATAGAACTTTGGACAAGTTGAAAATAAAGGGGGAAATGTAAAATAAACCAGGCTTACAAAGAAAGGCCTAATTGGTGGGATCCCCAATTATTTAGGCTAAGCACTCTAATTAAAATGGCCAACACTTCGAGATGAATTTTCCAAAAACATGCACACAACAAGATACTGATACAGAAAGCTTCAAAACATAATCCTGTCCTGAAAGGCTTTTGCAATTAATTAGTTACCTTTGAAAAACTAACGTAACTGTCAAATTCTTCACCAACGAGAAGCAAAGACCGCCCTTTCCTTCCCACCAACCATCTCTTGCAAACACAATTCAAATATTAAAAGGAGATATATTGGAACTATGTAGGCAGTAAATCCATGGTAATCTAATATTATAAATAAAATTTATGGCCAACAGCCTAATTATCAATAAGAATATGTTACACAATTAGTTTCTGCTGAATCTGATCTTTTTTGCAAGAAAACAACAATGTTCCACACCTTGCCATGCAAGCCGTGTCAGTGAAGCATTTTCTATATGATGACCAGAGGAGAAGAATTGACGTCAAGCTGCAATAGACTTTCTTGACAGCATCAAAAAAAAAAAAAAAAAATACATATCTTGAACCAAATAACCGTGAATGCCCGCTAAAATAGCACTAGCAATCATCTGTCAAAACAAGATTCACAGCCTTCTTCCCTCACCTCAATCAGGTCCAATAGTCAGAGTTATTAGAAAAATAACTTCAAGGCAGCCTTGGCAAAATTACCAGATCCGTTCTCTTAGCCAAACAAGCCAGATGTTCCCAATTCCCCTTGCTGCAACTCCTTTCTGCGTTGCTCCTCTAAGGGGTCTGGACTCTTCATTACTCTCCGTAAACGCCTAGAAAGATGTCATAAAATACCATGACTATTGTTTAGAATAAGTTTGCATAGAAGGTAAAGCAAAACTCACAAGTCTAACCGTTGTCATACCTGTCCTGAGCATGCTGAGCAGGAAAAGTAGGCATAAACTCTTTTGACTTTGGAAGAGGAACTTCTGAGAACCATTCATGATTAAGAGCAGCCTCAGCTGTAATTCTCTGGATTAAGACAACAAATCTTAGTGTGACAGACGTGGATAAGGAAATCAAGCAGAGCTGATCAGATAATTACCTTCTCAGGATCGTAAGTTAGAAGTTTGTTCAACAAATCAAATCCTGAATCAGAAAGAACTGGCGAACCGGTAAATGATGTCGCTGGGAATTTCTTACGCAATAAGTTGTACCTGAAAGGAACATGCCCGAGGTTAAAACGTGCTATGAAAGAAAAGTAACTGGAAGGTCACCAAATGAGGCCAGATAGCCAGACCAGAATCACCCATAGCTGGAAGCCTGGGAAAACAGTGGGAAAAAAATAAGAAAAATGTAATAGATAAAAACAGATTTAGTAACATCAACAATACTTACTGGTGCTTAACAAAGTTGACCCTTACTCCTGGAAGCTTGGAAAACCCAGGCCAAATCGTTTCATTAGGTGTGCCTAGAGTTCGGAATATCTGCAAGGTTTAAGATAAGAGCATAAGCATGCAAGCAATTATATTGCAAATAGCTAGAATGTGCATTCGCCAAAAATATAATTTTCATTTTTACCTTGTCAAGTTGATCAACTTCAGTTTTTCCATTAAACAGTGGTTGCTTTGACAATAATTCAGCCATAATACAACCCAACGACCACATGTCAATAGCTGTCGAATACTTTCTTGTTCCCAATAGAAGTTCAGGTGCCCTGGCAACATGCATGAACAAAGTTACAGAAACATAAAGCAAAACACATTTTATTGTTTAGCCGACAGCAAATTTTCATCAAGTATCATGGCATGCATCTCCAAACATACTCGGTTAAATTAATGCCTCCAACTATAAAAGAGAATAGGAGAATGGATATAGATGTTCATGTTCAAGAAAAATGCAACTAACCTGTACCAAAGAGTAACAACCATATGTGTATACGTTTTCAAGGGGCTCCCATATTGACGAGCTAGACCAAAATCACAGATCTTCAACTCTCCCTGGTTATTCATAAGTAAATTTGATGTTTTTAAATCCCTATGGAGCACCCAATTATCGTGAAGGTATTTAACGCCCTCCAGCAACTGAAGCATCAGGCATTTGACCTCACTTTGACTAAATGGCTGTTTCATTGTCTCCATGAGCGCTTTTAGATCATGCTCCATGTACTCCATTACCATAAAAATGCTATCAAGACTACTGCCCACCACTACTTCCTTTACATCGACAATTGAAGGGTGGTGAAAAGACAGAAGAATGTTTATTTCTCTCAAAGAAGTCATGGGGAAACCTTCTCTTTCCTTTTCCATTTTTACCTTCTTCAACGCAACAACTTCCCCTGATTTCTTGTCTCTGGCTCTATATACAACACCATAAGTTCCTTCATCAATCTTGTTCAATCTTTCAAATTCATCAACACTTCTACAGCCCTGAAGCATATTTACACTTCGTTGGGGAGGAGGGCCACTAGGCTCTGCTTCCTCAGAAGATTCTGTCTCATCCTCAGAATCAGTATCCAACCGGCTACTGCTAGTATCCATTCTACGAATTTCATCACCAAGATCCATGCCGTCATCCTTCTCAGAATCATTACCAAGGTAATGGTTCGCACTAGATGATCGAGACCGATCACCACGTTCTGTTGATTCGGATGACCTTGTTCCTGCTTCAGAGCCTTGTCTCATTACCTCCCCAATCTCTGGAGTTAATGATTTTCTTTGTACTTTGCTGCCATCCAAGGACTCAGAAATTGGCGTTGTCTTCCGCCTTTTGGGCATTTCCTCGTCTAAAATTTCACCTTCATCACCAGGAGTGTTGTTCCCAGCAGCCCATCTAGAGGATGAAATGTTTCTTGTGGGAGCATAATCATCGTCCCCAAAATTTTCTGCTTCAAGATCATTCTGCCACGGTTTCCTAAGTGAAGCAGAAGATGGCATCCTTGGTGAACCATTTGCGGAGAATTCATCTGATCCAAGGTCCCTAGCAAAAGATTCAACAAGCGAGGAAGGTTGCAAGTACTCGGGATCCTTACTTCTACCATCTGCCGTAGGCATGGCATCAAGAGTACCCAAAATTGCATTAGGAGATTGCTTCTGCCCCTTTGGTGACGGCACAGATGAAGCTGTCGCAGCCTTGGCAACCTTATTTCTTGTGGAATTAGTGTCTTCCTTATCGTCTCTGTCCCAAACAATTGGTGAAAACTTCCTCTTCTTCTCTGGTGGAGAACCAATACCATTCTCCACCACCTTAGCCGACTCACTATTTTTATATCGTAATCTGGACTCGGTGGCATCGTCAGATCCACTCTCACTGGATAGCTCACCCGGCTCCCTATCCATTGTCCTGACAACCAAAACCTTTTGCTTCAATCCGTGAGAAGCAATACCACCACTGCTTCCAGAATCACTTTTACTCGAAGATCGTAAACTACCATTACCCACTTCCCTCTCCTTGATATCCTTTTGCCGGACCCTAATTCTGTCTCTAACATCCCGACCTCGACTCTTATTGCTTTCACGGTTACCGCTCCGCCCTCGTTCATATCCCTCTTTCGCAGTAACATCAAAACTGGAATCGCGGTCCTTCATATCATAGTCGCGATAACCCCCCATTCTCCCCGCTGCCATTGAAATACCAAACCGTACCCAATAATCCCCAAAGAAAACCCTAAATCCCAAATTTTTACAATAAGAATTTCCGAAAATCGGCGGAAAAAAATACTGAATCGAAACCCTAAATCAAAAACAAAATCAGATCGCGACTGGAATCGCGAGGTGAACAAGAAAAGAAGTAAAACCCAACAAAAGACTCGTCAAATTCTCAACGAATCTGGGTAGTAGAAAGGAAAAGTCGAAGAGCGATTCGAGGATGAGAAATATACCCTTGAAATCGATGGCGCGAAGTAAAAATTGAGCTAGGGGAGATTGAATAAATTGAATCCGAACCTTGAAGTGTAATCAGGAAAGTAGAATTGGATGAAGAGAGGTATGAATCGAAGAGAAGTAGCGGAAGCGAGCGAAGCCCTAGATAGACGCGTAGAGAGAACCCTAGTCAATCGAAGACGAAACGACCACGGAGTCAGATGAAGAGAATAAGGAAAGTTGTGATTTTGAGTATACAAATACACGTACCACATGGGACGGTCTCGTCCAGTGCATTTGGCCTTTTATTTACGCTAAATTATGTATGCAATTCATGGGACGGTCTCACGGTTCATTTTGATTTGTGATTTGAAAATTATTTTAAAAAGTAGATAATTTTATTTGAAAACACCTATTTTCAATTTAAAATTTAAAATTTGTGTTTGGGTGTGAATTTGAAAATGTATATCTTATATCTATAATTTCTGAAAACAAAATCTAAAAACAAATAAACGTCAATTTATTATTTTTAAAAATACACTATTTTGAGTGTTGTTTTTACAAATTGTTTTCAAAAACATATATACCAAATACGTTTTTATTATTTTCTTTGTATTTTTTGTTTTTTAAAACATAAAAATGAAAATGAACCACGAACCAAACGGGACCTAAGGTCTCGTTTGAATCGTGATTCATTTTGGTTTGCATTTAATATACACAATTTTAAAAACTATTTCTAAAAACAACACTTAAAATAGTTCATTTTAAAAAACAATAAATTGTTATTTTGTTTGTTTTTAGATTTTGTTTTAAAAAAATTGTGAATATAAGATATACTATTGTATTTTCAAATTCACAACCAAACACAACTTTTGAATTTTGAATTCAAATTTCAAAATTTTAAATTGGAACCAAACGTATTTAAATACAATGAAAAATAAAAAATCAATTTTGTTTTCCATAAAATTCCTTGTTTTTCAAAAGAATTTTCGAATCACGAACCAAACAAATGCCTAATTTTTAACGTATCATCAAACTAGGTTGTCGCCTGAGATTAGTTGATGTGCATTTAAGCGGACTCGGACTCTCACAAATATGAAAAAAAGTTATATCTCCAAATCTTTTTTTTTAAATTACACTTTAAATTTTTAAGCGGGTTTGGACCCTCACAGATATGATAGTTTGAAGTTCATATTTGTTAAATAAACTATGAATTGCATTTCTTTTTATTGTTTTTAAGTATATGTGTATAATGTATTGTTTGGGAGTTTTAGGAAATTGGGTTTAGTGTTGATATTTAGATCTTGCAATTCAAAATTTTAAATTTAAGCAAACATTTTACAACTTCGAGCATGTGATGTTTCACTTGAGTTGAACAAAATTGTATTGAATTTCTATGGTAAATGGAATATCTCAAAATGTAATTGTATTACGACGACCTTATTAATGGCTACTCTTACATAGTTGGCCCAAAATAACAAATGGCCACATTCTATATATATATATATATATATATATATATATATGTATGCACACGTATATGTATGTATACGTATATGTATGTACACGTATATATATGTATATATATGTATGTATCCGTATATGTATATATATGTATATATATGTATGTATCCGTATATGTATATATAACATGATATGGACCAACAAATGGTAAAGTCTATTAAAAAATATATAAATGTCAATCCAAATCGTCTATTTGATAGATATACGACAACTTCCTTCCACCTCCCAAACTCAAGTTCATGCATTTTTTTTTTCACAAGCTTTCTGTTTGGATTAACTTGAAAAAATATTTTTCAAAAAATCATTTGCATTTAAATACTTTGATTAAAAAAATATTTAAAATAAAAACTATAATGTATTTGACAACTCTTTCTCGAAAGTATTTTTAAATATAAAATTGTTTGGTTTGTTTGCATGGAAGTCTTTTCTTATTAATGTCAAATTAATACAAAGATGACAACAAAAGACCATGTACTAAAAAATTACTCAGAGCTAATGGGGTGGTTATAGGAGTTCCAACTATAGTGATTAGATGTGGACAACGTCGGCCACCATCGAAAGTCACCGGATGTGGTGGTCAGAATTAGCGATCGACATTATTGGTGGGCAAAGGAAGCAGTGGCTAGAATGACAACAAGTATGTATTGTCACTGATTATAACTATTCTACTTAGAAATCACTTACATTCAAACTGTTCCCTCCTGAAAATGCATTCTTTTGATAATTTTTATTTATGGGGAAAGAATGTTACAGAATTATAGTCGATGCTCTCTGGAAAGTTCATAACGTTGGCAAAGTGGGTTGGCTCTAGAGATGGAATTGAATTGACGAAAGAAGATGATCTTCTAATGATCGAAAGATATTATAACAATTCTCTGATCTTTTGATAAAGTCAAAACGTGAAAGGAAAATTTAAAGTTAGTTGAATTATTTTATGTGAATAAGAATATTGATTTAGTTTCGAGTTAAATCATGCTGGTTTTATGTATATATAAAAAAATGTTTTGTTTTTGTTTCTTATTAGGTGAATGCAGTTCTTTTTAAAAGCCCGAGGCACAATAGCCCTATGAAGTCTAGGCGCAAAGCGCACAAACAGGCGCGGGCTTTTTTTGTAAGGTGCACTATGTATAAAAGAAACACAAATGAAATGATGAAACAGGAACTGAGAAATGGGATTGAGAAGAAGGGTGTAATGGCAGCCAAAGAATTTTTCTTGACCATTCCATTCCTATAGAAAATAGCCTTCTTCCTTTTATCCAGAATTAGTTAAGAATAATAACCACAAAATAGGAAAACTACATGAATCAAAATGGACTTGTAGCAAAAGCAAGTGCCATTAGAGCTATATCTAAAACGTAGGTGCTAAGAACTATATGTTTGTTCTCTGATTTACTGCAAGTGTAGCTGCAGCTTGATGGTCCTATTGCACTAAATACAGCAATAAATCAAACAATGATTCTGAAATATCTCATTAATCATATGTTATGTGCAGACCATATTCACAAGAATAAGTTGATACTGAAGTTTTAAAGCAGACAGCCTTCATCAGTGACAAGATCAGGGGGCTACAACTGCGTTACCTGCTTCATCTACTTCAGCACAATGTTCAAGACCTTGTCATTATGATCATCAAATGGCCAATGGAAGAGGTGACAATACCAAGCAAGCCTCCAGCTATAACCTGTAATCAAATAAAATGTAGCCTCACATTAGAAAAGAACGAATTGCCTCAAAAACTTTTTACAACCAAAGTGAATCTTGAATATGCTTTTCTCAAACTATACTTCCAAGGTGATTCAAGTGAGAAAGTTTTTGGAATCCTGGCTTCTATTCTAGAATCTAGATAACATAAAAAAGATATAAAACCACATTTATTAAGAGTTTTAGGTGCTCTTTGAACCTTCCCAACTAGAACTAGAAAGTGCCAAGACATTGCTAAGCATTCATGAAACCAGCTATTCAAAGGGCAATCCATGTTGTAAAGATAATCTCCAGTTCCACAATATACCAAAAGTGATGGTAAAAATAACAATCTCCCATTTTGTCTCAAAGTAGATTTATCAACTT
Source organism: Cucumis cinereus (assembly GCA_037974625.1). Classification (NCBI taxonomy): domain Eukaryota; kingdom Viridiplantae; phylum Streptophyta; class Magnoliopsida; order Cucurbitales; family Cucurbitaceae; genus Cucumis; species Cucumis cinereus. The sequence continues at coordinate 4,079,311 of JBBPDJ010000002.1, read as the reverse complement.
CATCATGCATATGAAGGTCAAGGAAGGCTGAATTTGCAGTAAAATAACAATTGACCATTTCATCTCAAAGTTGATTCTTCCTAGAGGTGGCGGATTCAGAAATTCTGTTGACAGGGGACTTTATATCAAGGAAAAAAAAAATTGAAAAATAAATGTATGTGGGATTTGAACTTGAGACTAAAGAGGATCTGGGGCATGCATTTATTATTGAACTAACTATAATTATTAATATGACATTAGTTTCCTCTATATATATATATTATAGAAAACGCATTAAGTTGAGGGAGGGCTCAAGCCCTCCCGGACACATGCTAAATCCGCCAGTAGAACCAAAGAAACAAATACAAGTTAATTTAATGAACTGTGTACAGGCCCAGATTTAATCATAGCCTATAAATCCTATTTGATAAGATATTAAATTAACATGTCGATTTCATAGAAAAGAATCAATTACTGTAGAATGTCATCTTAATGGAAACCTGGGGAGGGGTGTGTCCAAGAAGTTCTCGCAATGGTCTGCTTTCAGCCAAAGGATGTTCAGCAGGAAGCTCATAAACAATTTGATTCAAAACCTAAAAAATCAAACGAGTCAGAGTATATTAAACAATGAAAGGAAAAGTTAAGCTTTAAGATATAACTCCAAATAAAAGCAATTAAGAAGTAGAAAAGGAAAAGAAGGAAGAGGTTTTGTTTTAGGAAGCATATAACCTCTGCTTGGCGTCCAGCTTGTAATCTCACACCAGTTGCATCGTACATTACCTGTCACCAATTTTTTTGTCTTTAACATATTAAAATTGTTCAAGAAAATTTAAAATTTAAACCATAATGGTTGCCATAAAATGGATAAGGAGACCATACAACACATGCTAAGATCAATGCAACAGCAAAGACTGATGCTCCAAAGCCTTCCTGGAGCCCAATAGCTATAGCAAGAGCAGAAACAGTTGAAGAATGAGATGAAGGCATTCCACCAGATCCAACTAGTTTCTTAAAATCCCATCGTCTTTCCTTATACCTGAAATATCACAAGTCGTAAAAACACAATACATTGATTTGTTCTACACTGCCATGATAAAAGTCTTGAAAAAAAATCCACCTTTCATGGGAAGGGTTTTTGTACGATTGACCCAATTCTAGAGGTGCTAACGTGAAATGGCTCAATCCTAAAAAAAGGTATGAAAACTAACATTCTACTGATGTCCTATGCCACAAAAACACTATAGACGTCTCTCACTCCCCGTCATAAAATAATCTTGAGCCCTAACATGATATTTATTTCAACCGCAATATTTTTAAATTCAACCGCTCTTTTCTTTTTAAATCAACAATTGATCAACTGGTGATTAAAAATGAAAATGGCATTTAGGCTCCAACCAAATCGTGAGACATCCCTAATAAGATAACGAGATGGTGAAGTGCTCTGTGACGTAAGCAGACGTTTAGTTATCATTGAATTTTTAGAAATGGGTCATCATTATAAAAACCTCTTACATGGAAACATCAGTTATCACTAATACCCCCACCCCCACAAAAGAAAAAAAGAAATACCAAAGCCTTATCAAAGCGCTTGTTAATAAAGCTCTAAACAAAACAATTTTCTAATTAGGGCGTTGGAGGGAGAACAGATAAAATGGGTACTGAAGAACTTTCTGATAGTAGATGCAGAAACCAAACAGTACACACAAATGACTCATAAGAGCACGAACTATACAAATTAAAAGAAAACCTAAAACAAACAATAGAGAACAACCCATAAGCAAACAAACAATCCATATACTCAAGAATGAACAAAAGAGAAACCAAGATTCACGAAAAAAAAAGTAGAATAGTTAAGCATCAAATGGGGTTTGAATTAAAATGTCTAAAAGCAACAAACACGGGAAAAGCAGTGGAGTTGGATCGGATCGGAGTACATACCAGGAGGTGAAGAACTTGATGGACTGGGCAATAGCGAAGGCAAGGAGAGCAGAAATGAGAGGGTAATTGGTAAAAATGGTGGAAGAAAAAGAAGAGGGGGTGTGTGAAGGAGGGCCATTGATCAACGACCCTGAAGAAGCCGTCACATCATCCATTCTTGGACTGGATCGAGCTGGGATTGTTGGGAATTTGGAAGAGAAGATGGAGAAAGGGAAGAAGGGAAGAAGGAGGAAAATGGGATTTGGGGGTTTTTGTTGTTATGCAGAGAGATGTTAGTTGGAGAACGGGGGCAAAAAGGGGCGATGGGTCAGCTTCGATATGCCGAATTCTTCTTCTATGTTCTTACTATTATTCAATCGACCAACGGTTTTTCTTTTTTTCCTTACTCCCTTTACCATTCCCAATTGGTTCCTCATTCTCTCTCCATAATTACTGAATATGCCGTTTCCTAGAATATGCTTTTTTTTTTTTGTTTTTTTAATTTCTCTCTCTTTTTTTCCTTTTTTAATCCAATAAATCATTTTTTTTAGTTTTATTTTAATATAAATACAATTTCATGTTAATTATCGTCGAGCTAAATCTATACCTTTTATCTCAAAATTGATAATACATGATTGATATTGATTGATGTATGTTCATTTTCGTAAAAATATTCTAATTAATGTAATAATTTTTAACCTTGTTTTATATTCCACTATTTGGAGATAAAAGCAAAATATGAATTTATGAAAATTTAAACGATGAATGATTTGATTGTCCTTACAAGTGAAACATGTTTTACTATTAGATAGATTATGATATTTTACGTCGGTGGTTGAATCACACTCGTATACAAAAAATTATACCACGACAACTTCATCATGAACTAAATTTAAAATTTTATCTCTCAATCTTTATTATTTATTTATGATCCAAGAAAAATAAAATTCAAAATTTTATGGTAAAACAATAATATTTTTATATTTAGAGACAAAAATATTTGATTCATTGATATATATTTACAAAAATATATATCATTATGTTTAACGATTTGAAAACTCATTATTCATCCAAATTCGTTAAGCTAAACTAACGTAAAATATATATTTTTAACTAAAAGATCATACGGTATGCATTTTTAGCCAAAAATATTAGAAGTTTGAATCTTCCACATTGTATATTGTTGAACTAAAAAAATCACTGCTGAAGAACAAACTTCATGAATTAAGGAAACATGTTTTTATCGTATATTCTCAAATGTTTCATACCCCCAAGCCTCAGTATACTCGTGGATTAAATTTTGCAAGAATAATAATTACAAATAAAAATTATCTGTTTTTGAAAGAGGGGTTAAAATAGTGGATCTGTTAGTCCCTTATCGACGTGGAGGAAAAATAGGTCTATTTGGAGGGGCTACAGTGGGTAAAAGAGTACTCATTATGGAATTGATCACAACATTGCCAAAGCTCATGATGGTGTATCTCTATTTGGAGTAGATGAACGTACTCGTGAAAGAAATGATCTTTACATGGAAATAAAAGAATCTGGAGTAATTAATGAAGAAAATATTGCAAACAAAAGTGGCTCTAGTCTACAGTCAATGAATGAACCGTTGGGAGCTCGTACAAGAGTTAATAATTTTTTTAAAAAAAAAATAAAAATAAAACCCTTCACCATGTAAAGATTGATATTTAAGATGCTCCATCTCTTACTCTGTTGTTGTAAATGACTTGTTCATATACAAGAGAAGGAGAAGAACCATGATCCATCTCTTGTATATGAGTATGTTCTCCTGCAAAGACCAATTAATTCATAAGTGATAGAACAGAGATCATTACAAATTATTGATTGAGAAATATATACGAAATTCTCTGAGATCAGTAACTTCCTAACTCCATTGTTCTACCTGCTAAAAGTCGTTTGCATTCATGACAATTAGGTTCAGTGCAGAACAATGGGACCATCGGTTTTCTACCCTTATTCCACAAGTTGCATGTCAATTATGTCAATGGTAGACTGATGATCAAATTTCGAACCAGCAACCGCATAGCCTTTGAATCTAGATGCTCAAGAACAGTTTTAAAAAACCTCCATCTGTTCATAAATAGCTAGGATGCAGCATCCTTCCCGACAATATTCACGAGCTCAATCGTCGCTGCTTCCATTACTGCCTCGAAATTGACATGTGTATACCTACCCCTACCATCCCAAATGCTTAAAGTCAGATTGGTTGCTTATCTTTCTAGCAACATTTTATTTTCAATGTTTAATTACAGTGTCAGACTTTCTTTCTTCCTACGAGTATAGATAAATCCAAATTTAATTGATCTAAAAGTGGTTCATCAGCTAAGTATTTGCTAATGATGACTGGTGCTGTCCTTCATTCTCAAGAAAATGAAATAGTATGAAAGAGTTCAATTAAAACTAAGAGAAATTAGGATACCAGAAATGCGTTCTTGACCAAATTGTAGAAGGATAAGCTGGGCTTCCAATGCCATGCATAATCCTTGCAACGGCTCTGGGAGTGAATTTAGCCTGTGAGTTGCTCTGTAGAAAGACCTGTTACAGCGGAAGGTAAGAGCTTTCCCGACAACCGAGCATTAACCTTTTAAAATTAACTCGTTAAACATCTGGCATTGCACTTACTTTTATATCTGCTCGGAGGAATGGGCTGCACATGAATAATATTGAAGTAAGCATGATTACATACCTCACATACAAACAAGAATATGGACAAGAACGAAAGTTAATATATATATATATATTTTTGAAAGGACATGATAAATAATCATGCTGGTAATATCACTACTACTGCATAAATAATCCACTGGTCAAATTTCGTTTAACTATTTACAGGGAGGGAGCAACATATTGAAATCTCTTTTCATTTCTTCTAGTTGTACAATAAGAATTAGTTCTACTTTGTACATACCTGCTCTGGTTCATTTTATTTGGAGTATCGTAAGTTTCACCCTCCTGGAAATAAGAACAAATCTTTTCTTCTAAACATGATGTCTGCTCGAAGTTACAGCAGGCCTGAGTCTTCTTTCCACATAAATTTATAGCAGAAGTCACCGCATCAAACATGGCATCCAGCTTCCTAAGCTGAAAACAAAGTCGACCGTCTTGATTTAAAGAAAGCATATAACATCCACCCAGAATGTCAATCTACGAGTGGTCACTCACAAAGAGTAGATAGGCTTGGTTGCATGTAAATTGCGAAGTCTAAACAGCTGTATTTTCAATTTTGGCCCCAAAGTGTTGAGGACGGAAAGTAACAATACATCTCAATAAAAAAATTGGTGCTTTGAGTGAAGAAATACAAATCAACAGATGTAAGGAATAACAAATTGGTGCAACTTGCAAGTGTCTTGAACATTTTTTAGATGAGAAGTATAGATGAAAAAAGATAAGGCACCACAACTACTAGTTTTTCCGTCGGTATCACAGCCATCTATTATGGTATTATGTACAGGTTTTTTGCTTCCTATACTGACTATGGAAACATGAAAGAAATGATTTCAAATTCGGATTTTTTATCTCCGGAATAGTCACACGTGAATAGATTAACAAATGAATGGTAAAGTCAGAATTAACCACCTTACTAGTCTGGATTTCGGACAACCATTTTCTAAGATGTGCTGACAGAGAACAAAAATCTTCAGGGGTTTTCAAAATTGTATAACAATAGGCCAGATCCTTCATCTCGTACGTTACTTCTCCCTTCAACTAAAGGAGTACAAGAGAAACTAATTATTACATAAAAGAAGTGGAGGACAATAGAGACAAAACTACAACGCATAACACTGTAACACATGCTATAGCTTGGAGGACAATAGAGACAAAATTACAACGCATAACACTGTAACACATGCTATAGCTTCTCAATTTTAACTTTTTAAATCACATGACATATCTCCACGGTTAAAGGATAATTGAAACCAACGCTGCATTTGAATCCATTGATATCAATGAACAATTAATCCAACCCGCTTCCAAATTATAACATCCATGCAACTAAATTAATATAATTGAAAAAGAAGAAAAAAATAAACCAGGCCTATTTAACATGCATCCATTCATCTTCAATACTTCAAAATGAATATTTATGTATTTTTCAAAATTGATTAGCACCGGTACATTGAGTAGTTCAGAGTAATTTAATTTTTAAAATGCAAGGCCAAGCAATAATGTTTGAAGATAAAACAACTCAAGTGCAATGTCCAAATTTTGTGAAATGGCATGAAAACAACTAAGAGAAATGACGAGCTTTCCATTTACAATCAACCAAACCTTGAGATTTTGCAAATGATTTGAGAGACTGGTAGCTGAAATCCCAATACTATTGACCACCGTGAGCACGTCAAAAACTTGCTGCCCTTGCTTAGTTTCCGACCTAAAGTTCCCGAATTAATAGCCTGATCCAAAAAATATTTTTTTCCCCAAAGGTGCATGGTGTTAAATTGGTCAAGATCAAAACTACTCACTTCTTCAAAATTTCTGCGACAACGATATCTTTGTCAGCAAGCATCGCTGGTGAAGTCTGCACCAAACACAGAATATACAAAAACATTAAGCACCGGATAAATGAACCAATCCTAACTCTTTTTCCAAATATTGATCGCAATAAAGGACAATGCATTTTTCAAATGCATGGTACAAGTAGATCGTAGATGGATCAATTACGCTGATTAAAAGAATATTGACAATATGTCTGTAGTGTACCACTGATTAAGTTAAAAGCTGTAAGAACTATAGCAGTCCATTCACACGAAGCAATCAAACTATCAGTTGAGCTTTCATAGTAGGAAAGTGAGAAAGATAAAAGAAATCATTGAAGGCCAACCTTGTGAAAATTCAAAGAGAACGTCACATTTAACTGAGGAAGTAAGCGCAAATATTGCATTTCTCCCAGCTCCAAGTATGTTAGAATAGTAATCATCACCTGTCAAAGATAAAACCAAGTGAGATAGCAACTTTGCCAGGAAAAATAAGTTTGGACAAATTTGGTAAGGCACCATTTTCTGTCAAAAACTTCTAGCAGAAAAAGGATTTCCTTGGCTTCTATATTTACACCATTATCATATTACTCAAAATATTTCTAAAAGCCATGAACATGTGGAAGCCTGGAAGGCTATGTAGGATGAAAATGTCGCATAAGGTCTTAATTTAAATGATCTCCATTTTCATTTACTAAGAATTGCGTCTTGGGAGTTATGAACTTCAAGAAGTAAATACAGTTAGAAAAATATTAATACAAGGTAATGGGAGAACATTGGAGAGATTTAAGTTGAGCTGGCTTCTGACTTTTTAACCAATTTAAATGTTATCCTCACCAACTAAAACTTTGACTTGAAATTTGAATCAGTCATAAAAATCTACTTCTAGAACATAGTTGCTTTCCTGCAACCTCTAACTTGCTCTGGTTCCCTAAATTGATTGGAGACTTCGAATGCTTCACGCAAAAGAATGGGTGTGTTTCTACTCCCTTTCTTTATGTGTGTGTTCTCTCTCTCAGTGGTATCATATTTCTCCAAATTGCATCTAGTGCTGTTACATTTTTTTTAATTTGTACTTTGTTTATGAGAAACGAGACAAATATATTAATCAAAGGAGAAGAACACAGCCTAAAGATCTTAGTCATGTCGATCCTTAGAGATTACTGCAGTTCCTCACAAAAGATTTCAATGATGCTAGACTTTCCTAATTCTTCATTTATTAACATTCCCAGCCAATGCATATCATTTAAAATTGTGACAGATCCCATTGAGATAATAATTGTTAGATTTGTCACCTCTATACGCTAAAGTAAAAGCATTAGAAAGTTGCAAAATAGTGCGGAAGCGACCTCTTCTTTCATGTCGAATTTACGTGATGCAGGTTCTTTGACTATTGAATACACCTTTCCACACAAACTCTTGTTATCAGAAAACACTTCACTGAGGAATTTGTTTATGTTGTATTCATCGACTCCATCACTGTTCATGCAATATTTCGAATCAGTTTCCAAATCACATAATCCTTGTATAACTTACAAAATTAAGAAAAATTATATCAAATGACCTGTGCATAAGACTTCGAAGCTTGAAATATGTGTCATTGTCAAGAAATAAATGACAGTAGGATAATCTACCATCCCGGCCAGCACGCCCTATCTCCTGCAAGAAGTGTACAATTAATCTATATAGAATGTTCATAATATACATGATGCATGTCATATTCGAAAATGAACAACTGCTTGGAAGAAAACCTACTTGAACATACTCCTCCAAGCTTTCCGGCATGCTGTAGTGGATTACCTGAAACAATTAACTTGTGCTTTCTTACAGTTCAAATATGATTGTTCATATAGTGGAGAATACTCCAAAACCAATAAAAGCTAAATTTGATGCTGGAAAATTTATCTCATGAGTACAATCTAATTTCATTTCAAGTTATTATAATCCTCCAGCTAATTATCTATTACATTGCACGCACAAAGCTGTGGAATTGATGTATAGAGATGATTCCAAAATCAGATCACGCGCTCCTTTTTGGTACCAATATCAGAAAACCAAGCTCTTATTTTTATTTTTTAATTTCTGACATTCTCTGACATGAAGCATCTTTAGAGAGATTAGCGGATAGAATACAGAAAGAAGTTCATGCTACTACTTTATTGCTGGTCAACCACTTCAATATATCAGGAATGTCCTAAGGCTGTATGCAGATATGACAAGGTGTTGGAAGCGTGTGATAAACACTCCAAATAAATAATCACAAAATAGAAAATTTGAGAAAAGAAATAAGACTTATGTGGAAGACTCTTTTTGTGTGTATTCTTATTCACTTGGATGATTCAACAATGTAGATGTCAATCCTATTTATAGGATTGTCATGAGCATAACTCACACCACAATTAAATACAACAATTTAAATCTTACACTTAATTAATGAAAAAACTCAGATTAAATTAACTCTACATTAACCTAGTTAATTTAACTCACATATTTATTTTTTTTGCCAACTCTCATAAATCAATTCACATTTAACGTATTTAATTAAAACATGTTTAATTTTCAACACAAGGAATAAAACAATTCGAAAATGCTCCATAAATCCTTACAGCGCCAACATCCCTCTTGTCAAGTCCCATGCCGAAAGCCACAGTTGCAACAACCTTTAGATAAAGTGTCATTTAAAGCATTAAGAGAGAATAATTAATCATAAAATTTATATACGCACATAAATAATAGAGGAATATGGTATCTCACCACTCTAATCTTGTTTGAACAAAAGTTCTCTTGTATGCGTTTGCGATCTTTAGCAAGCAGACCACTGTGATAACTCTGATTGGCAATAGTAAACAACAAATCAGATTTACATTTTAAATGCCCCAAAAAGGTAATAGTCGTTATTCATAACTAGCTAAGTTGCAGAAGTGACCTTTGCCGGGATGCCATTATCAGACAAGTATCTGCTTACCAAATCAGTTTCTGACTGCGACATCAAAGAAGAGAAGAAATCATGGCTAGCCAAAAGTTCAAACTCTATCCAGACAATTAATTAAAATTGAAGAACACTATTGGGTCACTGTGCAAAATACTGAGCAAACTACATTTTCCTCTTCAAGAACACTTAATTATGTAGGAAGAGGACTTTCCACACTACCACACAATGAAACAGTACAATGAGATTGAAAAAGATTTGCCTGTTCAGGAACTGAAATAAACAGGAAAAATCCCCAACAATGTAAATTTGATCGTTTCATTCCACACTCTCTCAAAAGACAGACAGATAGCTAGAGGGTGACCTTATGTTGCATTCAAACTTCTATGTACTCATATTAATATATTATTGACAGAAATTTCAGCATTTAGAACTCTTTGTACACAAACAAACCTGAAACTTGCAGTAGATAATAATGCTCTGGACTTCAGATATGGGAGAAGACTTGATTAGTCTCAGTAGATCTTTCACTCTTAATTTCAGCACATTCACCAAATCAAATTGAAAAGTTGAAAGAGTTAATTAAAAGGATCCATACAATAAAGAGAAAAAGAGTTGTCAAGGAGACAAATTAATTCTCATAATTTTGTACTTGCCTGTTTGTACTCATTGACACTGACAATTGTAGATTTGTCCTTACTGTAGTTCTTAGAATGAGATTGTCAGAAGGAATTTCTAACGCAGTCATAATTGCTTGCATAGTTGAAGTAGTTGCCGTTGCAGTCATTGCAAGAATGCAGTTAACATTGAGTTCAGCTCGAAGTAGAGATGCTCTAAGCCTCATATATGAAGGTCGAAAGTTGTGAGACCTAGTAATATCATATTGAATAAAGTTAGATTAGTTCATTCATGCCATTACATATGCTGAAAGCCAGAGGCCTCATAAGTGAAGTGTCTAAATAAGAAAATGATGCTGGTGTTGGTTCAAAATTGACTTGCCATTCAGATATACAGTGAGCTTCATCCACCACAAGAAGCGATACCGCTAAGCTGCTAGAAAATATTGACAGAAAATCTGTGTTCTGAAACCTTTCAGGTGAAACAAAGAGCACCTGAAAATATATATACAAACTTAGCCATGTGATGGCTGATGTCATGCAACAATAATTATCAAGTGGCAGTTGTTCGCATTCGAACAATACTTGTATAACATTTAAATGCAAGATGATCATTCAATAGATTCATCAAAAAGAGTTGCAAGAAAAAATCACAACACGCTGCACCAAAGAGAGTAAAGGATAGGAGTATTTCCATTCATGTACCTTCATAGTCCCTTGGATAAGCAGCCTCACTGTTTCAGCTACTTCTTCAGGTCTCTAAAAATATAAAAGAATGATCAAGTAAAGTTGCTAGCTCTTCAACACTTTGTGATCATATAAGTGCAAATGTTGTTTGAAAAGCTTGATAAAGAAATAGACCAAGGACTACCTGACTGCTGCATAAGAAGCCACCCTGAATTACATGTGGCAATTGTTTTAGCTGATCTATCATTAATGCCACCAAAGGACTAACAACAACGGTTATCCCAGGTAGAATCATTGCCGGTATTTGATAACAAATTGATTTACCAGCACCGGTGGGCAAAACGACCATTGTTGATTTCCCGGCCAGCACCATTTTGATTGCCTCTAACTGTCCATCTTGGAAAGAATCGTATCCATAAGCTAACGTCAACAACTGCACCAAGTTATCATCAGATGGGTCATTTCGAACATTGGATATAGTCTCTTCAATGGTAATCGGATCAAATTTCGCACCTCCATTGCGCTGCTTCTGAGGATGTTGCGTTGTTTCTGTAACCAAACCATCCTCATCGCAGAAACTAGCCGCCTCGTCGCAATCTTCAGTTTTTAGGTTCGTCTTAGTCTTTCGACGTGGCCGGTAACTACTCCGCTCGCCATACTTTCTCCGGTTGAATTTCTTAACAAACTTCCGTTTCCCACCGTTCATGTTAAGCTTCACAAAGTTGCCTTCACCTCCACATTTGCGCACTTTGATTGGCGGAACAGAAACGTGAGTTCCAATCAAGTTAGGATGTTTCCTAACGGATTTCACCCGATTCCCGAGACTACAAACTTCATCTTTCATCCCCCAATCAGCCGTTGAACAACCAGCAATCTCAGTTTCAGCATTGTTCAGCTGAATCGGCTCCAACAATTGCCGATTATCCTCGGAAGTCTCAAAATTAAGACTGGATCGACGGAATTTCATGAAGGAAGACGACTTTGAGAAGAACCCAGCTGGAAGCATCTCCATTGATTCGGAGGACGAAATTGCGCGACTCTGATCAGACGCCCGTCGGATTTGATACGGCAGAGTCGGAAGAAGAGTCCAATCGGGAGACGATTCTTTCTCAGAATGCTTCACATCAGATGATGTAGGCGGTTTAGCAGCTCTGGATGAGGGTTTTAGGCGTTTCGAATTGGCCATACGCGGGAGTGAAGAAGAGGCTTTGCTGAAGATAGGATTAGGTTTTGAGGATGAAGTGAAGAGAGTAGATGAAGAAGACGGCGACTTTGAAGCTCTGGGTGGAGTGGCGGAGACGTGAGATGCATCGGAATCTGAGTCTGAATCGGAATTCATGATGTGCAATGTCGTCGGAAAACTGGAGAGAGAGCTTAGAAGGTTTTCTATTTTGCCGGTATCAGTTTTCCCGCCAAATACCATGGGTTCTCGGGCCGGACCACTTTTCATGGTTTTTCTCCGAAACCGATTAATCGGATCAACCAAAAAATAATAATAATTAGTTTTTTTTAACAATAATAATAATTAGGTTGTTTTATCATTGTTCAAAAATTCATATTTAACTAAATAGATGATTTCTTTAAAATAAATAAATAAATAGATGGTAATTTTTTTGTTTTCGAACATTTATTAAAGATGTTGAGATATTCATGAATATTTAAAATCGGTGTAGAATACTTGAATTTATGACATATTAATGGATATTTTTATCATTAGTTGACGTGGATAGCCTTTTTAACAAATTATAAATATAGAAAAATTAATTTGTGATAAAATTGATTAATGATAGATTTTCTATCAAAGATATAGTTTATTACTTTTATTTTAAATCTGCCTATATTTACAAAATTTTATTACAATTCTTTTGGATTGTCTCAAAATAAACTCATTATATGTGTCTTTATTTAAAAGAAAATCTTATTATTTTAAACTTTGTAATATTACATTTGATATTAAATCAATTTTATTTGAGTTTTGTTTTAATTTGAATTCATAAGTTGAAAGAGTTATACTTTTATGTGGTTGAGTTGTAGTGGGTTTGTAGGGTTGGGTAAAGGTGTCGAGTCTAAGCTTTGACAGACACTTTGGTTGACTACTATTTATTTTCTTCAGCACCAACAAAATCGCGGTTGCATGGTGACAAGCATGTCACAAGCCAAACCTAGCATGGTTTGTTTTCCGCCTTGTGTTCTCGTGTTGGGTATGCGTTTCCTTCACTTTTGTTCTTGTTTGTGCTTTATGTTTGGGGTTGTTCCCTTGAACATTTTCTACCCTTCATGAAACATGTGCAACGCACGTAGTTCTTACCAGTTACATAACACATATTATATTAAAAAAATGAATTCAGTTTATAACATAACTTATTGTATTTAATATAATTATGCATTTTAAAACGTAAAATTGAAAACATAAAAAATGGTGTGGTGTTTGGACCACAAAATTCAAAAACAATTTTAAAAAACAGAATACAGATCTTCAGTCAATATATATATAGGAAATTAACAAGTAATTAAAGTCAAAATACAAGAATAAAAAATCTTATAAAAATTCCATATTCGGTTTCGTATTATATTAGGCATCCAAATTTTGGGTAAACATTTTCCCACCAAAGTCATCTATTCCTTATCTAATCTTTACCAATCAAACACAATTTTGAATTTCAAATCAAACACCAAATATATATACATAATCAACATAATTAACCGTGCACGATACTCAAAATCCCCAAACAAATTGCATTAATCTCAACAAATACCACACAACCCAATTCCTTTCCTCTTCAGAATTCTCATCAATGGAGTTTCAATTACCTCTCTTCTTCTCCATGTTTCTATTCGTATACACATTCGCTTACTCGGTTCTGCTTCGAAATTGGGGGCCAAAGCACAGACTAGAAGCTTCAAGTTGCTTCATATCACTCGCCCATGGCACTCCCGTCGTAATCCTCGCCATAATCGCAATTCTCCAATCCCCAAATACAACCGATTTCGCCGCTCCCAACACCAAATTCCAAGCCCTAGTTCTCGAATACAGCATAGCGTATTTCTCACTAGATCTTCTTCATTGCATATTGTTCTCTCCAAATGATTTCGTCTTCATATTTCATCATCTAGCAGTGCTTTACGTGTTCGTTACATGTAATTACATTGTTGGTTGTGGGGCTTTACCGATTCTAGGGCTTTTGGTGGTGGCGGAATTGAGCAGTGGGTGCCAAAATGCTTGGACCCTTGCGGGGTATAGAAGGGCGGAAATGGTAGCCGCGGCTAAGTTTGAGGAGCTTGTGGCTCCGTATTTCTTTACGTTTTATAGTGTCTTACGAGTGGGATTGGCGCCGGTGGTCGTGTGTAAAATGGGGGAATTTTATGCTCGGAGTTTGGGAATGGGTGGGGATTCGATTCCTAAATGGGCTTGGATTTCTTGGATGGGTGTAATTGGAATGGCCATTTTTGGTAGTGTGTTGTGGGTTGGAAATCATTGGGTTGTTTGGATTCGTCGTAGAAACAATAGAAAATGAAAATATCTCAACGTCAGCTTACTAAATTGTTTAATTATAATTTATTGCATCTTGATTGTACATCTTAATTATAATTTTAAAGATGATTATTTTTTTTCATATTGTTTAATTAAGCCGATGTAAAGAGACGAGATTACCCGTGAATGCAATAAAATAAATATAAAAAGCAAAAAGGACAAATAATGTAACAAAAAAATGAAAGAAAAAGAATGAATTGATTGGAATTAGATTGCACACAAATTTGTTCCAAGTGAATACCAAAAAATCAAACATAACATAACTCTATTAGTATAGTATTTCCAACCTACTGAAATAAAAAGCTTCCAATAAGTGAGGTAGAAAATACAATTTTCACTCTTTTTTTTTTTTTGGAAATTATTCTAAACTCCTTACATTAATTTCTTGGGACTTTATGAATTATTGGGCTAAAGAAATAGCACATTATTTAATTTAGCTACTCAATTTCTGTGGTAAATATGAATTTAGTTGCAAAATTTGATAAATATTATTGCAACTTCTTGTGGATTTTGTTTTTATGAGAAGAATTGGTAGTTCCTGGCTGAAAGGATGAGCGTTCTCAGCCCTCCGATGGGCGACAGAACCATCAGCAAAACCCCAAACACAATGCATATCTGAAACAAATTACCAAATGATTTCAAATTAGAAAACAAAAATGTTTGAAAGAATAATCGAAAATAATGGATTTGTAATATAACAAAAATTAAATTAATACCCAGTTTGTGATCCAAGATAGGCTGAATCGTTTGGGCTTGTAAATGGCTAGCCACATGATGCAGGGGAGCTGCAAATTAAAGAGTTCAAAGTTACGGTTAAACTTCTACTGACGATATAGTTTATCATTGATAGACTTCGAAAACTAGACTTAAGTTTTGTTATATCTACTATCAGGGTGGTAGGGGTGGATTTGTTAAAAGAAATGATAATTGCTTACAAAGTAAGTAGTGGGAGCAAAAGCAAGGCCTCCAAAGAAACCAAGAAGGCCACCAAAGAAAGGAACAGCTATACCCACAAGCATTGTAAAGGCTGCAACCCAAAAGTAAGAACTCAAATAGTGAAGGAGTCAGACCGTCATACAAAATCAAGAAGAGAAAATATCATCTAATTAACGTGGTTGTATTCTAACAATCGTTTCAACTCACCCACGTATAAACTTCGAGTGATGAATCGAAGTCGGAAAGAAGGTGTAAATTTCAACCTTTTCACGAACAAGGTCTCGATCATGTCAAACACAGGCATAGCATAGATCTGCTTACACATAAAAAAACAAGATTAGCATTCAAGAAAGCACTTCTAATCTATTGTAGTTGTCGCAATTACACCCTTAAACTTTCAATCGTAAAAATACCTGATAGCTGCCAATGACGTGGATGACGACGAACATGTTGGCAGTGGCAATGAGCCAGGCAGGTTTCTCTAGAGAAATTAGGATGTTGTCTTCAACCGAGTTACCGAAGACCCAATAGCCAACCCCGGCAACAGGGAAGTAACATAGAGCCACAACCAAGTAAGCCAAAACGACTCCTTTCCACATGGGGCCTTTGGAAGGTTTTTCAGGAGTGGAAGGAATGGTGGCTTGGATCTCCAGAACAACATTATGACCAGCAAAAGCAAAAGCCACTTCCCCCAATCCACTCAAGAAGTGAAAAACACCATCTGATGTGCTGCTTGCTCTGTAGCTATAGTCCACATTAGGCTGCACCCCTCTCTCCAAGGAAGCAACCCAAGCAATGGTGGAGTAGCTGAGAGACATGACGGCCGCAGCGAGAGAGACGCCGGAGATGGAGTTGAAGTTGGGGAGGTGCGAGAGGACAAAATGTACGGAGGCGAAAATGACGATGAAGTAAGAGGTTCTGATTTGAGAGCAACTAGGACAAACAGTCTCATGGAACTTCTTTAACGACCTTCCTCCAGTGACCATGTAAACAATGTTGACACCAATTTCAACAGTCAGTTGTTGAGGAACCACAATCCAAAGACCGAGCTTCTGGCCGAAGGCGTATTGTCCTAGCTCGTGGTACCTATCAAACCTCTTTCCTGGCACCATCTCATGCATCTCCACCATTTGCCATAACGTATATAGCGTAATGATCCACGATAGAATCATTATCACTGAACCAGGTCCCCTGTTACTCATCCAAAATTTAATTACATTAATACTCATAACACCAAACGAGTGAAAATCAATGGGTTCATTTTGGATTGCACCTATCTTTTTGCATTTCACTCCAACCACATAAACAAACGTTTTTCATTAAAACAAAAACGACTGGTCCAACTCGGTATAGCTTACATATTTAAAAGCCGAATATTGTCTTATTTTTGAAAACATTGTTGGATAAAGAGTTCCATTAGAATTTAGAAGAGAAAGTAATCAAGATTTGAAACGGTGTGGCTGTGTTTCAGAACGAAAAGTTGAATTTCCATTTCCACCCGTTATAGTTCACCGTCACACCATTTCAGATCCCGACTTTAAAGAGACAAAGATTAAGGAAGAAGAAGAAAAGTACCATCCAAGCTCGGACATGGCATAAGGAAGGCTGAGAACACCAGCACCAACCATAGCAGTAACATTATGAAAAGCAGCATACCACCATTTAGCATTCCTTGAAGAAGTAATTGGAAGCCAATCATCAATGACTTTCTGATTTGCCGCTCCACTTCTCTCTGCCATTTCCAGTTGAGTCATATCTTCTCGATTATTCTTTTACACAGAAACAAGAACACAATCTGTCAAATTGAGAAAGAAGAAGAAAAACAAAGGAATATAATTAGTTTAAACAAATTGTGTCTGATGGGAGTATACAAAACAGAAACAAGTTTTGAGCTTTTAACTTCCTCACTTGAAATGGCCATATTTAAAGGATCATGAGACACAATCTATAATTAGATAGTTGTTAATTCGTATGGTCAACAGCCCATGAATGTGTGTATATGGTCTGTCGTTTTTGTTTGTTTTAAACATTGTTACCATGTTTTTCAAACATTTCTTACCTTCTTCTCCCTCTTTGTCGTTCAATGCTTGGTCTCTATTCAGCCCCTTCTACTATCCTTTTTGGCAATTTAATTAATGTTTGTTTGGTTCGCTAAAAACACTCGATTACCCCTCCATGGTTGTGGGAGTATCAGTTTTTTTTTTTCTTTCTTTCGGATTATTGTAACTCATACTTACCTAACTCTATTTGTTTTTCGGAAATGTGAATAATCGGAATATTTAGATGTATGAAATTATAGATATTAAACAACCATGTTTGTTTTGTTTTGTAAGATGTCTACTTGAAAATGTCTTAAATTTACATCATGTTTCAAGAATGCCCTTACGACTATATTTACTTTAATTATGAAGTAAATGCCCTCAACACATAAATCCAAAAAAACCCATGTTTCAAAAGGGCGTCTAAAACTTTCGAGATGTCTACTCCATCAGAATCTTGGATTCCCACGAAACAACGAAGTCTCATTATGTACAGTGTTTCCTATTTTGTAATCATCATCTGTCATCATTTATAACTAAATTAAAATAATCTACATGACTACACCCTAAACATATACTATTACAACTCACGTTCTATAATAACCAACTCAGCGTCTCAACAATCTTTCTATGCTATGTTCAATATCAAAAAGAAAGGGAAAAACATTACACATTTGGTTCAAAATAAGGAAAAAACATTGCATAGACCAAAAAAGTCATGGCATGGGCATGGTATGTTTTAGAATCATAGGTTAGGAAAGGGTGCAAAAATATTATAGTCACATGATAGGTTTTAGAAGCCTAACTCTTTTATTTATGGAATGAATCCTCTTTTTTGTCATTCAAACTAAGATTAAAAATTAATTTACGTTATTATTGTCAAAATAATTAATGCTTCAAATTGTAACATTCACATTGAAGGATCTCTGTATTTGAATATAAATAGTTAAGTGCACGTAACAAAATACAACAAAAATACTCGACGGTAACTGCGTTACGAGTAAAGATGTATGTCATATTGTGGTGTAAAACAAAGATGAAGATTTACATTAATTATGTATGTCATATTGTGGTGTAAAACAAAGATGAAGATTTACATTAATTATGATGACCATTATGACGTCTGTGTTTGAATGCCTTGAATCTGGTGTGTGACGTTTTGAATTACCAAGTACGGATTTGTCAATGTGGTTTTTCCAAACGGAATGTAATAGAGGATGTATTGAGAAAAGTTTAGGAGTATAAATTGATATTTGAGACATTATTGTGAATAACAAAACTGATGAAAATATTTACAAAATATTACAAAACTTCATATTGTATTAATATTGTATTAATGATAGATACTAATAGACAATGTCATTTGAAAGCTATGTTTCGATTAAATTATCATATTTTTGGCACGAATCACACAAGGCATATGTAATTATAATTTTTGAACACACACCTAAAGGTGTCACAATGCTCACAATTTCTTCATGATACCTTCAATCCTGTCAGCAACTTCATCCATATTCTTCTGCTTAACTTCATCCAAAAGCAGTTGACATGTGACATATCTTGGCTTTATATCTTGACTAATCATCTTCTCAAATAACTGGTAAGCCCACTCACACTTATTCGCTCTACAAAGACCATGAATTAGAAGGGAATAGGCTGAAATATCAAGACTCAGATGATGTTTATTTATCATCTCATCCAATAACTTGCACAGAACATAGTCTGTCTTTCCAGTTCTAAAGCAGGATTTAAGCAAAGGGTAATACGTCTGGACATCAGGTTTACAATGCCCTGATTTCTCCATCTCCTCAAGCAGTTTCATAGCCTTTTCTTCTCGCACACGATGACAATACATGGAAATCATAGAATTGTAGGTTGATGTATTTGGTAAAACACTCTTGCTTGGCATTTCTACTTCGAATACATGAATAGCTTCCCGTACTTTACCTGCTCTCCCTAATGTATGGATCAAACAATTATAAAAAAGTGTATCGGGTTCGCATCCAGCAGATTTCATTCTCTCAGCAATCTGCAAAGCTTCCTCGAATTCTTCCGACTTTGTTAGTGAGCACATGATAGTGGTGTAAGTGATGACATTTGCAGGGCATCCTTGAGCATCCATTTCATCCAGCAACTCATAAACCTTATTAAAATTGCAACGACGACAATAAAATAGAATAATCGTTGAATAACTAATAACGCAAGGACGATGACCATACCCTTTCATCTCTTGTAACGTCCAATGTGCTTCCTCAACCCTATCAACTTTACACCAACCATGAATGAACATGTTAAACGTGTTCGCATTTGGAGCAATATGTGATTTGAGTTCCAAATATATCTGTCGAGCTCGCTCGACCTTCTTCTCTTTGCACAGAGTATCAAGCAACACATTCATAGATTCAGTGTTCTTCTCCAACCCAAAAGTTTCCAAATCATCAAATATCCTAACAGCATTTTCCCATTGTCCAGCACCAGCAAACCTTCGCATAGCCTTAGCTACAGTATCAAGTGTCACAAGACGAGCTTCCTTCATTTCTTCAAGCATACCTCTCATCTTAACCATTTGCTTTGTTTTTCCCAATGTATCGATTAAAATGTCATATAAATCTGGTGTGTGCTTGAATCCAGAGAGTGACTCTGCCCATCTAAAAACACCCAAAGCAGATTTCCAATCATCTTTGAATCGTTGGAGCAACTTGTAAACAAGTTCATGGGAGAATTGTATGCTGTTGCACACTGAATCTTGCAAGAGAGACTGAAAAACCTCATCCTCGCTGCTACCCACTTGAACTTTAGCAATGATGAAGTCAATATCTAAAAATTTTGTCTGAAATTCAGAAGGTACTCTTTGTTGCAAATCTCTAGCTCCTACAGAGATATTAGGTTCCAGCGGATACGAAGATTTTGCAGGGGAGAGAGCATTGGAACAGCTTTGAGAGGATACATGAAAATAGGCAAACGATTTACAACGATCAAGAACACCCCAAATGCTCTTAAAACTCTTCTGAATATGCAAGGACATGAAGCACACTAGCTCAATAAAAACGAAAATATTTTTTTCGGCAGCCAATATAACAAATAAAACTTGACAATGAAATGTTTATCTTCAAAAAAAAAAAAAAAAAAAAAAAAAGTAAGAATATATTTTGAGGGTATTAAAAGAAAGATGATGGAGAATACCTGTTA
>JBBPDJ010000002.1:4004808-4058887 GCA_037974625.1 Cucumis cinereus | reverse complement strand
TATACTACCACTCTCTCTCTTCCGTACTCATTAGTGGTCCCTCCCTCTTACAAATAACTAACTCTCAGTAGGATTTCTCTCTTTGCCCTTCCTTACATAATGTTTCAATACCGGTACCCTAACAGATTCTTTTCTTCTTCGACATGGAAATTTTGGTGGAATTTTTTTGAGATTGGTTTTGACGCTCCAATATCCATGGTTGCCAAGTTTCCTTGGTTAGTTTAGTTAATTCTTCCGTACTACGAAATTCCATCAAGTGCTTTGGATCTAGTGAAGTAGTTGCCTACATAAATAAAATTTTCTGGGTAAAAATTATGGGATATTAGGTGTTAATCTGTGAAGTTCTGCTTCAATTTTTAATATATGATGTGCAATATTGTTTCTGAAGTTGCCAATGAGGGAATAGCTCAATGGTTAGGTCGTCTTTGCCTTCTCTAAGAGGTTATAGGTTCAAAATTCTAACCGATCGCATGTTGTATTATTTTCAAGAGAATGTTGTCCTTGATGTTCAATTTTGGTGTACTTAAAGTTTCATATCTTTGTTGTTCTGGATATGTTGATAATCAGAAGTTACTCAAATTGAGGATATAAGAATGTTTTTAGATTTTTCTTCCTTCCATTTATGTTAATTTATAGAATGAGCTGTTGCCTATTGATGGGCTCACAAACTCTGCAATTTACCATTGTTTCATTTAGGAACGAGGAGAAAATGTACCACCTGAGGACTCTTTTGAAGTGGCCCGAAAAGTGAAGGAAATGTATTGCTATACCTGTTCTGACATTGTCAAGGTTGGAACTTTTCTGAACTTGTTTGATGAGTCTTGGACTCTTGGTTGGTAGATAGAAATCAAACAGCACATTTTTAAGATTTATTTCAATCACAACTTGGTTGAAAGTAGTTAACATATTTCTCAAACTATTCTGTATTTCTGTTATAGTTTGGTTATCTTGTTGTCGATTCTCTTCACAAATAATTTGATGAGGTAGTTTGTATTGTTGATTTCAGGAGTTCAATAAGCATGATAAGGAGCCAGGCAAGTATCTAAAGCACTGGAAGGGTATTAAACCCAAGACTGGCGCACCATATTCTTGTGATATTGGCTATGAACGATTTCTTGGCCCGGAGGTTTGGTTTTTTCCGAAATGCATGTTTGAGTTAGGCTATGATGATTAGAGAATTATTGTAATTCTGTTGTTCACTTTGCAATTGTAATTCTTGTCACCATAGTGCTGAACTGTTATTGCATTGTTGATGATTTACAGGTGTTCTTCAATCCTGAAATTTATAGCAGTGAGTTTACCACCCCTTTGCCTGCTGTAATAGACAGGTGTATTCAATCTGCTCCAATTGATACCAGAAGAGCGTTGTACAAGGTGAAGTATTCTTGAGAATAACTTTCAAGCCTGATTATGATGAAACGATCTATCTGAAGATGATAGTTAGTTCAGCTTAGGAAATGTATTGAATTTCTCTTACCTTGTTTGTGTGCATTTTACATTTTACTGGGGTTCCACACGTGGTTACATTTTTACTTAAGTTTCGCCCTGTTTTCTGCCATTCTTTAATTATCAGATTTATTTCATGTAGACTTTTCCTTTTTCTTTCTTTTTGTTTGTGTTTGCCTAGACATATATAATGACCGTTCTATTCCAGTACTTATTCCTTCCTTACAAAAGCTTACTTCTTCTATTGAATATATTTGTTGCTTACCTCAGAATATAGTACTATCCGGAGGTTCAACAATGTTCAAGGACTTCCATAGGAGGTTACAAAGAGACTTGAAGAAAATCGTGGATGCCCGAATCCTTGCTTCTGAAGCTAGATTAGGAGGAGAAATAAAAGTGAGAAATGTTGCGTGACCTTTTTGTTTCTCTCTTTTTTAAAAGAAACTGGTTATTGTATTTTTTTTAAACTGCAGGACGAATTACTTTCCAATTAATTCATAATTTTCTTGCCTTTTTCAGTCGCATCCAGTGGAAGTCAATGTTGTTAGCCATCCCATCCAGAGATTTGCCGTCTGGTTTGGAGGCTCCGTTCTTGCATCAACTCCCGAGTTTTTTGCGGTATGTATGCTATACCTTTTACATATGCCAATTACAATGCTTTTTGGGAAGGATGTCAACACCATGGTACCTGTTAGGTTAGGTGTTTTTCTTGGTTGGGGAAGGATAAGTTGAACTTTAAAGCATTTCTAAAAGAGGGAGCAGTGAGAGTCTGCTAAGGTTTTGCACATCCCTGAATGTCTCCATTTGACATGGGAGCTCCCTAAGTGTTGTCTGAGTGACTCGTGGGGATGTTATCTATAACTTTTCAATTTCAATGTGCTTTGAGAGCCTATCGATAATTCAAATACTCTTCGATTCTTGCACAATGTCTCATAAGAACAATCTGCCAAATGCAGCCGGACATACTCTGTTAGAGCAGCTCACTTCACCTAATCAACAAAACTCATTATGTTTTGTTTCGATGCAGGCTTGTCATACAAAAGCGGAATATGAGGAGTATGGTGCAAGCATATGCCGCACGAATCCTGTTTTCAAAGGAATGTACTGATGCAAAGATCCTTGAGCTTTTTGACCTTTTCTGGGTGGATAGTATAGTCCCTGACTTATGTTGGATCAGATGCTTTGCGGTTTCCCCTGAACGTGCACCTCAGTTCGATGCTATTCTTGCATGCAGCCTTTGGTAGGGGTGTACAGGGGTGATGTAAAATATGATGATTTTGTGTAAAATTTGTACGAAATGTGGTTTCATTACTTCAATTCTTTCATTGGGGGCCAGGTTTTTCTAAAATTTAGCAATTGGTCCAAAATTTAGCCTTTTTTCTTTCTTCCTCATGTAGATGGGCGTTGAGAAATCCTCTATAGAAGAATTCAGCATTTCAGTGAATTTCATTAGATGAGCTGAATTGCATGTTTTTTTTGGCGTTCAGCATAGGTGAAGGTTTCAAAAAGAAGTTTATTTTCTTGTTTGTTGTCTTATGATCGATTACATTTGAAATGCCTAATAACCCGCTTTCTCAATTAACTTGTTTTACTCGCTGTTTTACATATATTTTCCTTTTTTTTTTTTT
The DNA here is from genome assembly GCA_037974625.1 of Cucumis cinereus. Taxonomy (NCBI): domain Eukaryota; kingdom Viridiplantae; phylum Streptophyta; class Magnoliopsida; order Cucurbitales; family Cucurbitaceae; genus Cucumis; species Cucumis cinereus. The sequence continues at coordinate 4,055,813 of JBBPDJ010000002.1, read as the reverse complement.
TAGCTCTTATTAGTTATTGAGTAAAATTTTAAAAATAATTTACCATTTTTTTCTTTTGAATAATGACTTGTATAAAATGTTTTTTTCCCCCAAATTTATAGGGTGGTGGGTATGAAATGTTTTTTCTCTCTCTTTAAATTATTAATATTTTTTGTGGCAATCAAACAATCGGAGAAAATAGAGCTTTCGAAGGAATAAAAGAGAAATAAAACCATCGAACAAACGTCCTCGTACGTATAACTAGTATAATGTAGCGTTAAAAAGACAAAAATTAACTAGATTTTTTTCTAAAATTGTAAATAGTTTGTTCATTTTGTCATTTTTGATGATTCATTGTGAAATGGAGGCCTTTTTCTTAATATAATTATAGTTTCCAGACTATTTAATATTAAATATTGTTGTTTTAAATAATTGAGTAGTTTAATACTCAACATACTAAGGATGAATGAAAATCTCGATAAATTGTAATTTACGTTAACACCTTCCTAAATCTCAAGGTTACCAAATCGAGTTTGTGAAGTAATTGGGAAAACTAAAAAATGAGACAATCTCCGAATGAGCAGTAAGATTGGTCAGAGTTTGAACAAAAGAAGAATGAGATTGCTTCCAACTCTTGTGCGAGCCTTCAAATTTTGTCAACCACACTCGAAATCTGAATAAGGTCAATAGACACTTTGTTTAGCATCAAAATTACTTAAAGAGCATCCGAGTCCATAAAATAAGGAAGGACATGGAAGACCAGACATTCGGATAAGCTTTTAGTCCATATTTGCACAACCCTAACCTAATCCCTTCGCAAACTGCTTAAAGTTCCAACATCCCAAATTTTAAATACAATTCGAGCAAGTGTAAATTTCGTTAAACGCTAGAGGTTTTGAGTCACACATGATATCATTGGTTTGTATCAATTTAAATTAGAACTTTTAAAACTATTAGTAAATTACTTATAAATTTTCGTTAAATTGAATTTCCCTCCTAATATTTGCCGGTTCCCTCTCGTTTTTATTTTGAAAAAGAGTGTGAAAATCATGAGGCGCGTAAATGCAAAGCCGCGCCATTCAACCACTGAGATCTGAAACATAGAAGCTTTCTCTAAATTGAATCGATAAGGTGCTTCCGATCCGTAAACATGGCTCTACCGGAGGTTTTCTTCAACAATCATTCGCAACGATTATGTTCAGGTTCAATCGATTTTACTCTCTGATTATAATGCTATCGAGATTGTTTTCATTTCATTTGTTCTGTTCTGAATCTTGCCGTATGATTTCTTTAAACATCTCCATGAGTTTACCTTTCATTTTTGTTTTATTTGCTGAACGATCTTCATATTTCATGGAATCCAATTCCTTCATAAACTCCAACTGAATTCTGAAGATTTCATAAAGTGTTAAAAGACTTCAAAACCTACAAAAGAACAAGTCTGACTGACCCCATCCATTTCCCATCCAAATATCAACAACCATAAAACCATTCTTCACAATTTTCTTTTTCTTGGGTTTTTTTTCTTCTTCTGCCTATTTACAAATTAATAATTTCATTTGCCAAATCTAGTGATTAAAATGCAATGCCATAACCATTAGCATAGAGAAAGTTATTGGATATCTTTCTTTTTGGTTAATTTAGATCAATGTCAACTCGCTCTGGATTTCCCCTTTCGGTTTGATTCGCCAGAAGTTCGACCCCCAGCTGCCCTTTGTCTCCAGCACCAAATGCATACAACTTCCCCGATTCCGTCAGTGCAAAGGTGTGTGCATTCCAGTAAATTGAATTAGTGAGGCTAATCTGAACTACCCGCTCATTAATTTGCTTCAGAGACCTGACTAGTTCTGGGCTTAAAACGTGCGGTTGCCGATTCCCCTGTACAATATCCATAATAAAAGCAATTACTTGTTAGAACTCAGCAGATCATGTAGCTGAAAACACAAGACCATCCGTGGATCTGTCTGCTAAGAAAAGCAAAAGTAAATCCTGTTGAAGGAACCAACAGTTGCTTAGCTCATATGCTAGTTGTGATAATCAGGTACACTATGCATGGAAGCTTGGAAAGAGTCTAAATGAAAGAAGCACGGACTGTATGGAATTGATTGAAAGAATTTTGTATGAGTACAGAAGAAAGTATAAGCAAGGAGAAGGCGAAACCTGTTCCTCGGGGACGACCACATTATGCCCGAGACTAGCTGATTCTCCACAACCAAAAGAATACACGTCGCCATCATCAGATACTACGAATGTTGTATAATCTCCTGTAGCAACATGAACTGCTTTAACACTGCTTAATGCTTCCACCACCTTAGGGGAAGATTCACATTCCTCATTTCCATGACCCAGGCACCCATATCGACCCCAACCCCATGTACAAACTCGACCGTCACGACCTACAACAGCTGCGTGCCAAGCACCAGCAGCAACCACGACTGGCTGGAGATTCAGAAGCCGAAATTGTTCAATAAGTCGTGGGTGTTTCTCATCGGTCCTTGAACCATGACCGAGCTTTCCACCCAGTCCACATCCAACTGAGTATACTGACCTGATGTTTTGAAAACGTAGGATTGTGAATGGATAACAGTTATTCATCGGTTGGTAACAAAATGAAATCATGAAATCTAAAATACCAATCTGTGCTAAGACTGGTAAAGACAAATAAATGTTAAAAACAGTAATGCTGCTTAAATGAAGATGGAGCTCACATGCCACTAGGATGACAAGCTAGAGCAAGAAGGTAGCAATATCCAGCAGCAATTTGAACAACTGGAATGTTTTCTAATGCTCCTTTCAGGGGCCGTGGTTCCAAGTCATTAGGTTCGGTATGATGACCAAGTCTACCGTCAGTCCCCCAAGAAAATGTGTACACAGTACCCTCTCTTGATAATACAGCAGTAAAGAAATTTCCAATTGCAGCTTGCACCACGAATATATCCTTCAGGGATTCAACCAACTTTGGTGTAGTAACAACTTGAGCTCCTTGAGCTCCATACTCAGCTTCACCAAATGAATCCTTGCCAAATGCATAAACATGGCCGGCCTCGCTGATTAACATTGTCCTCCCGCCCCCTGCTGCTGCCTGAATTATTCGAATTCCTTGCAGGGATCTGGAACATCACGGAATCCATTAATCTTTTTTACTACTTCTTATGGTATTAGGTGAAGTAATCTTTGAAATTTTTTGCAACCTGATAAGACGAGGGGGTGATTGCTCTTCAGTTGTACCATGTCCAAGCTGTCCAGAGCTGTTGGATCCAAAGGAGTAAACAGCTCCTTTTGACGTGACCGCGATGCTGTGGCCGGGTCCTGCAATTGCCATGGATTTTTCCCTTCGGCAACATGATTCTCCAGCCACTAAAAACCTCAATACCAGTTTCCAGGAACCACCGCATCTTTGCTTCAATGCTTGATGCTGGTCTGGTGTCATAGGTTTGAATATGGCTCTCTTTCGGCACATATCTAATGCAGCAAGCTCCGAAATCGACAATTCATAGTCAGGAGAAAAGTTTGCAGGCTGTCTAAAGAATGAACATGTTGCCTGCAACACACAACCAAAATCAATCAGCAGCATTATCAATCCTAGAGTTACAACAATGCTGGAAAATGAAAACAAGGGAAATGAAAAATCTTGCCTCTAACTTTGCAAGGTCTTGAGGATCCAAGTTACATGCCGTCAAGACATGAAGAACAATGGAGGGGTTTGCAGCTAAGGGGAATTCGCCGGGGTCGGATTCCCCAAAGCAATGTCGTTTCGATTGTGGAAATGTCGGTGTTGCACTGGTGACAATAGTAGAAACTGATTGATCAGGAATGCTATGGAACTGTAGCGCTGCCGTTTCGCTCGTCGTGGCATCCATGGGCACTGCCAAAGGCTTTGCAGTGCCCAAACTTGGCAGGAGATGAGTCTAGATGGCTGAGTTTGCAAGGACATGAACAGAGAAATTACTACATTTCCTATCCAGGTAATCTAAAAGATTGGATATATTATTATCTACCTATAGATTAACGGGATTGTTCAACAAACTTCCACTCTTGAATCTACATAAGAAACAAACCACACCTGTATAAATTCCTCATAAGACAAAGGAGAAAAACAAATGAAAAGGCAAAAAAGTCCAATGGATTTATGGATGCTTTGACATTTGAAGCTTGTAGTTTTTAAAAACCTTAGTTCTTAACCCAAATACCCTTTTCCAAACCACGTGAAAGAGATGAAAGATTAGATCAGTTGACCAAAAACAACCCAAATTGTGGAAACGAAGCCCAAATAAGCCACTCGATCACTACAACTTGAGCTTAAGAAAAGAAAAAACAAAGCCAAGTAAAAGAGTGGCAAAAAACTCTGAGACAAAACGATTAAGGAAATGGAAAACAAAATAAGGAAGATGATGGTGAAAAATGAGAAAGAGCAGAAGGCAAAGCATTGTTAGGAAGAATACCAATCGTCTATGAATGGATATTCCAACACCAAAAGAAACCCAAAAAGGAAGGAATTACCATAAGAGAGGAAAAACATCTGTTCACGCAAACTCAATATAAGGAGCAAAAGTCAGAGACACTAACAAAAAAAAAAAAAAAAAAACAATAACAATTACTTGAAAATCAAACTCTTATCATCCTTAATGACCCAGAACAGGGTTTACAATTAGAACCACTCCACCAATGATCAATCACAATTCCTTTCAGAAAACACAAAAATTCCTCAGACCCAGATCACAAAATTTCCAGAATCAAAATTATTTTTCCTCAAATTCACAAAAAAAGAAAAAGGAAACCAGCCTCCATCATGAGAGAATCAACAGTTGTTAACTGTACAAGACGATCATCGCAGATCGATTAGTAATTATTCAGAAAGGAAATTACATGACAACGAGAATTCATCAAAACCCAACTTCATCCGCCAAGAATTTTCCTAAAGCAGATAGAAATTAGATCAAAAAATGGACGATGATGGTGAAGAAGAAGAAGAAGTGGGTTTTCCGATCAGATGCTACTTCTATCAGATGAACAGATGAAAAGAAGAGTTATAGGATGATTCAAGAATTTCTCTTCTCCCAAAGAAAACGAAAGGGGGAATTTTTTCTTTTATCTGGAGGAGTGAGAATGAATAATTCCTGCTTTTTTATTATCCTATGAGAGGTGTCTCCCCCCTTCCAAATCTATACGTTTTTTAAAGAGATGAGGTGTCTCCTTGATGGTGAATTTGTAGGCGAGAATGAACTAATGCCGCTGCTACCCCTTTATTTATAGTGTTCATCTTTTTTACACCTCTCTCTTTTTTTTCGACTCTTCCAAATTATTTTTCTTTAACCACCTTTCCATGAATAATCACTCCAAACTGCCATAAAAAGAACCCACTCCTCCCCCTTCCACCCCCACTTACTTAAAAATTTAATTGGTTTAGCTTTCTTGACCTAGTGTTTTATTAATTTGCAATGTATTAATTTATTTTAGCTAAATTTCTAAATTTTTATAAATGTATTAGTTTTGAGTTTTAGATAATTTTTTCGTCAAAAATAATTCATGTTTATGTTTTATTGTTCATTTTGTAAAATTGACATTTGAAGAAATAGATACAAAATTTAGAATTAATGCATGTAACCTTAAAGTAATCATAATGAATGATTTAAATTGACTTATGAAAATATAAAATTTTGATTGACTCAAATTATAAATTTGACATGATTGAACAAAATTAATCTTACTATTATTGAGGTAATTTTATGGGAGACCGACAATTATCATTAGAATTGTTGTGAAATGTTTACACTAAACTATTTGATTACTGTAACATAGGAGGAAAGGTCACTTCCTCACTAAGCCCACACTCCAATAATTTCAAAATTCCAACATAATTCTCTTAATCTCTTTTATTTTATTATTCAATATAAAGATGGAATGGAAAAGAAAGTAACAAACTCTAAATATTCAAAAAGGGGTGGTTGAAGGGTCAAACAGAGCTTTCTGAGTCCCACACGTATCAATTCATTTCAGAAATAAAACTTTAATTAAGCAAGGAAACTAAAAGAGATACCAATAGGTAACCTTAAAAATTGTTAAAAAAGCTTAACAAAAATGATTATACACATAGCAGAACCAAGAGGTGAGCCAAGACATGTCTGCATTAAACTGATTGCATATTGATTTACAAACAGATGATCTGTTCGAAACCTTAAATTCAAACGAGATTAGTAGTACGTGAAAATAGCTGGATTGGATTAAAGTTCATTGGGTTTTCTTGGAGAAAGAAGAAGATGAAGTGGTGTTAGTTCCATTGCTTCATCTGCAATTCTGCATTCTATTGGTCTCTTGAATTGGCTTGAGAGCAAAGTTTTTGGATATAAATCACGGTTGACACCATTCTAATTTTGGTTGGGATGTTGGATCCTCAACCCTACCTCTAGCAAGTTAGTCAGTTACGCTCCCGGCTCCTGGCTGCCGGCTCCTTCCCATCCCAAGGCACCATAGCTAACAGATCACCAGGACAAGGGAAAATGGCAAAAGGCAATGTGACTGGTTAGAAGCTAGATTACAAAAAGAAAATGACGGTGTCATAGGGTTGGCAATCGCATTCCTCATTCCGTCTTCATGGGAAATTTCCATCTCTGTCCCCACTCCATTCCCCATTTTGGAGAGTTTAGGTCGGGGTCGGGACCGGCAGGGAAAATTTTCCCATTTTTTTAAAAAATTAAAATAATTAAATTTTGACACTTAAATAATATTCAAAACACTTTAGCCTTTCTTTATGATAAATATAATAAAATGGTTACCTAATTTAATTATGAAATGAAATTAAAAAAAAGTAATAAAAGATCATTTGGACAGGGTTGGGGCGAGGGATTCCACCCTTAGTAGTAGTTTAAGATATAAGTAGAAAGAGCGTGGTCATGTTAGAAGAATGTTAGAGTCATTAGTGCCGAATTTGAATTTCGAATCCTAGTTAAGTGTAAGACGTTATTATGGACAACACCTATCTATATATAGAAAATTAAGTGGGTTAGTGAAAGAATGATGTGAGAAAGGGAATAATGGTTAGGTTTTGTGAACATTAATGAATGGTGAGGTTGAATCATTATTCGCTCATGGTGTAATAAGTACGCCATGGACTAAAGAAACAACCATATGCTCGTAAAAGTCTTAACTCTCAAGTAATGATTCATTTATAGGTCGCGAAAATGGTGTTTTTGGGTGTCATAAAAGAAGCAAAGTTGAAGCATTTTAGTTAATTTCACTCCTTTGCTTTTGGGAATAGAAAGGAAAGGAAAGTAAAGTAAGAGTGTTCATAGTTTGGGTCCAACAACTTTTTTTTTTGATCAAATTCAATTATTTGAATCAGTCAATTCAAATAGTCCTTATTAAAAAATGAATTCAATTCACTCCAATCATGAAAATTTTGAGTTGGATTATTCGGATTACTCGGGTAATTTATCCAAATTTTAGTTCCAAAAAGAAATATAAAGAAACAAAAATTAATGTTTCTAAAAGGAAACATTTTTTGTTTTTAAAAATTCACTACATTGTGTTTGGGTTGATTCCAAGAGAAAATAAGTGATTATAACGGAATCTTAATGAGTGAGAGATTAAATCTCCCAAATCACTTCTAAATCTCACGCTCATTTCACACCCTTTTTAAAAACAGTTCTCTTTCTTTAAGAGCTTTTAGATTATCTTAAAACCATATGCAATATTTAATAAAACTTTAAACTTATTGATTAAAATTAAAATTTATTTACACATCTAGTTCAAACAGTTATTTAATAATTATAAAATTATAAATAATAATAATAATATTAACTTCATTTTAATTATTATATCTAAAATGCAATAACTTTGATATTTATTTACCAAATACGTGTAACTAAAGTTGAAATATACCACACACTAATTAATTTTACAGTAAAGTAAATTTTACAAAAAAAATACGATCGCTAGCAAGTATTTTAAAACTACAACAATTTCAATCAAAGTCTAAAACACTAATCAAAACAGACAACAAATAAAGAAATCAACCCCTAGAAGCCGTATTTATGAACAATAAAAATGAAAATGAAAACAAAAATAAGGGTTACAACCACTTGAACATAACAAAAGTACTAAAACAAGATAATCAATAACAAAATATATGAAATGGTTTTCTAGTGACTAAATGTGAGGAAAAAAATAGATTAATATTAATAATTGAAAAGAGTATGAATCTTGTATTAATTTATATAGACCATTGTATAATTTGAAGAGTTGACGTGTAATTTTTTTTAGAACGTTTTATTATGATAAAAAAATCAAAACTGATCGACTAGAAAAAGAAAAGCATCTAAATTATACTGTAGCTTTCAATTAAAAGAAGTATTTAAAAAATGTAATTGTTATTGTGCCTTGCACTAAGACGACATGTCGAAGCCTTCGTAACATGTCGACATGATCATATGAAGATGACATTAGACAAAGTCTCGTGTTGATTAGGGAATAAAGGGATCATACATATGTAAGTAAAAATAATTGTTTCTTTTAACACGAGACATTTTAAAAATGGGTGGGAGATCTGTTAACTAGTCAGTTGTTGGTTCTCTAAATTATCCCCTATCATCAATTTAAGAGGAATTTAAACCTAGTTATAGCATGAGATGAGAGGGTAAGAAGATGTGAGATTTGTGTTCTTCACAAGTTCAATTGCTGGAAATTAAAGTTGACGTTCTAAACATGAATGAGCTATAATAACTCACTCCACCAATCATCTCTCCTCACCGGTTCTCTCAATTAGGTCTCCTTACGAGTTCTCTAAGCTCTTCTAAACTCTCTACGAAAAGTATAGAAACTAAAATAAACATTTCAAAAGTATATAATCTAAATACATTAGTCATAAATCAAGATTAAGCTAAATGTTACATCAAATTCTAATTTCTTTTAAATGGTGAATGAAAATTAGAAGAAGATATTATGGATGAGAAAGGAGTTGTGAGGGCAACAAATTTTTGAGGCTCAAAATTTCCCAATCCCACCCTTTTAGATAAGAATACAATCCCTTCTCTCAATTTCATTGGCTCTCATTTCCCCCAACTCCTCTCTCAAATTTCCCCAAAACCTCTCTTCTTCCATCTCAACAGTAATTCCTTACACACCAATTTCTTCACTCTCCTTCAATGGCGGCAACAATGGCGACCATGGCTATCCTCAACGCCAAATGCTTCACCCCCAATAAATCCCCACTTCTCCCTTCAAAACCCACCAAACCCATCTCCCTCCCTCTCCCTGTCCCTATCCCAACCAAACCTTCCCTCGCCGGTACCGCCATCGCCGGAGCAATCTTCTCAACACTCAGCTCCGGAGACGCTGCTTTGGCTGCCCAACAGATCGCCGATCTAGCGGAAGGCGACAACCGGGGACTGGCTCTTTTGCTGCCGCTCATCCCGGCTGTGGCTTGGGTTCTGTTCAACATTCTTCAGCCGGCGTTGAATCAGATTAATCGGATGCGTACGGAGAAGGCGGTGATTGTTGGGTTGGGTCTGGGTGGGTTGTTGGCGTCGGGGCTTGTGGGGACTCCGGAGGCAATGGCGGCGGAGGCTTCGAATGACGCGCGGGGACAGTTGCTGTTGATTGTGGTGGCGCCGGCAATTGCGTGGGTTTTGTATAATATTTTACAGCCGGCGTTGAACCAGCTGAATCGGATGAGATCGGAGTGAAATGGTGATGGATGATCCTTAAATTACTTGTAATTTTAAGTGCAAATCTCTCTTCTGCTTTATAAATGAAGCGTTGGAGTCTAAGCCTAAACTTGAATTTTTCCCCCTTTTTCTAGTGTTTATAATCAATATTCACCAACCTTAACTTCCAATATACTTTCATTGTTTATTATTATTATTATTATTTTAGAGAATAATTTTTATTAGGAGCTCATTTATTATTTCAATATGGTAAAAATATTTTAAATTATTATTTCATATGTTAATATATGCATTTGAGAGTTGTTTTTACTTGCCGAAAATTTCCATATTTAACCTTAACCGTAAGACGGAAGCGTCGAATAATTGGGCCGTCATTCCAGTAACCCACGGTTAATGAGCTCGGCCCAATTATCCCCAACATACGGTCGGTGGCCCAGTCCATTATCCATTATACATTATGTTTTCTTTTTAATTTAATTTGGTAATTTCAAATTTAAGCAGGTTGGTTTGGAATACATTTTTTAATTTAAAAAACAAGTCATTTTGGGAAAAAATAATTAGATTAAAACATTGTTTCTTAAACAAGTCCTTAAATACGTGAGTTAATCGAGTTAATTATATTAATTATTAAAGTAGCTAGATGAGGAATAAAACAGATTTATGAGTTAATGAAGTTAATTATATTAATTATTAAATTAGTTTAAATGAGGAATGAAACAGATTTGGAGTATGTGTTTGAGAAAAGCAAGACCAAGATGCTTTGTTTGGCACTAAGTGAATGTTTATAGATACTTAAGCCATACTTTACCTAAATAATTCAAAAAAATAAAATTAAAAAAAAAAGCCAAAAGTTACGCCACATTCTAATCCCAATTAACAATTAATGTATTATTATATACTCTATAATCCACATTTTTTTTATTATAAAGTTTGCTTCTTATTTAATTTTGTATATCATGAACGTCATTTTCTACCCCACTTTCTCATTATGCAATAAAAATTAATAAATTAAAATAAATTAAATTAATCAATGAACCTTTAATAAAATTATTAAATGAAAAACAATACAATTAGATGGACGTGACAGTTGGTGGGTTATTTTCTATTTCTCTAATCCATTATGGTTGGTGTTCAGTTTAAATAAGATTTAATTAGTATGATTTAATTATTTATTAATACACTTGCTTTTCATGAATTAAACAAAATGTCTTTCGTCATTATACTCATTTAACAACATGTGAAGCTAATTAAAAAAAAGTTGTTTTCAAGTATAGAAAAATGAATCAAAATATTTATAAATACAACGGAATATCGTAATATATTTATGATAAATCGTGATAAATTGTTATATTTTTCTATATTTGTAAATATATTCAACAATTTTGTCATTTAAAATATAGAATAATTTCTCTAATCAAATCACTATTTTAAATGGAAGGGAGTCAAAACAGAAGAAAATGGACTAAAGAGAATGAAAGAAAAACATTTTAAACTTGGACTAAATAAATAATATTTAAAATTTAAAAAATCAAATTTAAGTACAGTGTGCTACTGCAAGTATGTCAACGGGAGATTGAACCTTAGATTCAGAGATTGATATATAAATTTACGTGAGTTGAATAATTCCTTTATTAATATTAAACGTGTGTTTGGTTTAATTTTTCAGATGTTTAATTTTAAAAATAAAAATTTAGAAAAATAACTAGAGTTTTAAGTATCTCAAAAGTTAGATTTAGAACACTAAATTATATTTTAAACAATTTTTATTAAAATTTAATAATGTTTTCTTAAATAATTTTTTTCTTCTGATAATACTCACAACTTCAAATCTGAAATGAAAGAAAATTTATTAAAGAAACAGAATGAAAAATGGTCAAATTATTGATATTATTATGGGTGGATACATCAATTGATTATGTTTATTTATTAATTTTTATTTAGAGAAAATATTATCTTTATTTCCACCACCAACCATATCCCATTCATCACAATTTTATAATATATATATATATAAAAGCAAACAAACATTAGAGGTGTAATGTAAAAGCAAAGCCATGTGAAGAAGACATTAGTTGTCCAAATTCCCCATGCAATTTGTCCACAAAATGACCAAAATGCCCCCATCCAACATTAAACTTTCCCATTTTGCCACCTTCCCTCCAACTCATTAAACCCTAAAAAAAAAAAAAGAAAAAAAAATCTAAATTTTGAAATAAAAACAAGTCAACTTGCAAAAAGCATCTGTTTTCCTTTGTGCAGTTCTTCAGGAAAGAACAACAATTTTTTTTTTTTTTTTTTAAAGATTTTTTTAGATTTAGAGATTTCTTCAATTCCATCTCTGTTCTTCAACAAAAATGAAACCAACTCCATCAAAACCTCTCATTATATCCAAATACTTTGTGTTATCCCTCTTTTTCTCCCTCCCTTTCCTCCTCCTCCTCTCTCTCCGCCCTTACTACCACCGCTTCTCCCCCCCGCCCACCAACATTCCCACCCCCGATTTAAAGATCCGTCCCGGTTACACTTCCTACGAACGTTACATCAAGAAGCAACTCAACAAAACCCTAGACCCCAAGCTCCGTAAGATATGGACCACCCGAGATTGGGATCGCAAAATTCAAGTCTTCTCCAGATTCTTCGACGGTTTAAAACGGGAAGGCCTCATCTCCACGGAATCCAAGGCCCTATGTATCGGAGCTCGGGTCGGCCAAGAAGTGGAGGCGTTGAAGAAGATCGGAGTTTCGGATTCGATCGGAATGGATCTGGTTCCCTACCCACCCTTGGTGGTTGAAGGTGATTTTCATAATCAGCCGTTTAGGAATAATAGTTTTGATTTCGAATTCTCTAACGTCTTCGATCACGCGCTGTACCCGGAGCGGTTCGTGGCGGAGATCGAACGGACATTGAAGCCCGGCGGGATCTGTGTGTTGCACGTGGCGTTATCGCGACAGACGGATAAATACTCCGCCAACGATCTTTACAGTGTTAAGCCGTTGGAGGCTCTGTTTCGGCGATCGACGGTGGTTCGCGTTGGGAAGATCGACGGCTTTGGATTGGACACGGAGATTGTCTTCAGAAAAACGGCAAATACGATCCAACGGTCTTGATTCGTTCATTTATTTTCTTTTTGTATTTACTGAAAAAAAAAAGAATTTTGAATTTTTTTTTTATAAGATAAAATACCATTTCCTTCTCATTCGTCTAATTATATATTTTAAATTGTATAATTTTAGTCTTTATCTGGATAATAATTTTTACACGGAATTGATTAAATGATACTAATAATTTTGGTAAACAAATGAAATAGTTAAAATGACTTATTTATTTGTAAATAAATAAAAAAAAGAAAAGAGTTTAAATTATTTATTTGTATAATTAAATTGAATTAAGAGTTTAGAGAATGAATAATTAAAAAAAAAAAGAAAAAAAGAAAAAGAAAAAGGGGAAGACAGCTGGATTGAAAGAAACAGGTTAGAGGGTTGTTATGGACATATTATTTATTGGTTAAATTAGAATTAATTTTTGGTTTAATAATTTGTGATTGGACCGTTAGGGTGACGTGGCAGGGGCCCTTGGAATTCTACACATTCCTCTAATTTTTGTGTTTATTTCCGTTTTTGGAGGGTGTTTTTAATTTGCATTTAATTGATCCTTGTGATGAATTTAATAAGTGGTTAGTCCTTTTGTTTATTATAATGTTGTCAACATTAATGCATTCTTACTTGTATTCACGGTAACATTAATTATGGAATTTTTTATTTTTTTTACCACTAATTTAAAACACAAAACCATATTTCAAATAGGTTTATTGAACCACAAATTTTGGTCAATTAAATTCTATAACCTTATTATAATTATAATTTGAATTAATTTGAACTAATAATTAAAATTTCTAATCAATTCAATTCAAACCATGATAGAAATTTGGACTAAAGTCTAGGCTCAAACCCAATAAACAAAATAGACTAAAGTTCAAGTCCAAACCTTATAAATAAAATGGGCCAAAAAATTCTCTGTAAATAGATGAGTTCTCTTCATTTGTGCTGGGTGAGAAGTTTTAGACTCTAGAAGGCCTATAGAGAATTCTCCCAACAACCAGAAGACTCCAACTTCTGAAGCTATAAGCTTTCTTCCAAAACTACAATTTCAAAAACATCACATGCTCCGCTTTCTCAAATCAAGCGTACACATTCAACCGAGAAAGAAAGGAGAAAGAAAGAGGGAGAAGAATTGACGATGAAGTGCTGAAGCTCTAAAGTATTAAAGATTCAATCTCCTCAAACTTGAGAAAAAACTCACTAGTTAAACCACAGGTCGAAGAACAATCCACAAAGATCAACAAGCTCAAAGATCGATCATCTAAGAAGATCAATAAGTTTAGAAATTTAAAATTAATTTTTCAAGAGAACTCATCAAAAGAGTAAATATTAGAAATTGTACCAATTACATTATATTGAAATCAATACAAAATTCAAATTTCACGAATTAAATTTCTTTCGAAATCTCATGTGAACAAGGTTAATTTTTTTTGGAGGTTTTTGAAAATTAACCTTGTTCACACGATAAGTTTAGAGGTTTAGAGGTTTTTGCTACAATATATACTATTTATTACAATATTCATTATTTTTCTCTATACTATCTTTTATTCTTTATTACTATGTTTACAATCTTTTATAAAAAGTATTTAAATGAAAATGATATTTTATTATTTTTTCCCAAATTCAATTAAGTTGTTTATAATAGGTTTGATATTATATTTATAAATTATTAAACTAGTTCATGTTACTCGATAAATATTATTTGACAATAAATTATTATTAATTTATTTATAAACACGTTGTTAAATATTTTTTCATAATTATTATTTTAAAATATTCTATAATTTATAATAAATTACAACATACCTATTTTAATTTTTTAAAAGTATTATTATAGATGAAACGAAGATAATTGTTAGATGATATAATATTAAATTTAGGTATATTGGTAATGTACTAACAAGTCCAAAAACATTACGTTCGACACAATTAATATTGATTTTCACTTATTAGTTGAGTCTCATCTTCTACTTGTTTCAAGTCCAGATGGGCGAGTGTTAGATATAACATAATATTAAATTTAACTCAGTCCATCGATTTAAACTTTTGGATCAATCGGTGATTTTAGAGTTATTGTTTTGTTTGTGTTTAATTGTTAGGAGTCCTGCAAAGTAAATGGTTGGGGGTCCTAGGAGAGGTCAAGTTAAATCGGACCAACAGCCTGATTTTAGCTGTGACGATTTGGGAATGGAACTTGATTCCATGGAGGAGAAGCTAAAGACGTCCTCAACGCCTTTCAAGAAACATGTTCACGGTATCATAGCCATTTTAGAATTTGTGCATATGCTTCTTGTTTTCTTTGTTGAAAGAAACATAGAAACTTTCCTGTCATAAGAACTACGAAGAGAAGCTCCAAGCTTTTTGCAGTGTGCGTGTATGGAGTTGGTTGGTCACCAAAGTTCAAATGCTATGCACTCTATGTGGAATTTTAAATGGAAATATGTTTTGTTTTGTCTGATTTGATTTAACTTTTAAGGACTTGTTCATGTTTTTAAACTGTTCTTCTTCATGTGATGTGCAAAATTATTATACGCTACTTTATTTTGATTTAAACTATGGCTTTCTTCCATGAAGTGATTTGGTGAAAATTACTACAAGGAATCAACTCTTCAACCACAAGCTGATTTGAAGGAGGAGGTGGATTGAGTAAAGGAATCACCTTGATATTGAAGTATGATCTCTCTTTGATAATTCTTGGAGTTTTATATGCATCATTTAAGATACTGTGGACTTGATGTACGTGAAATTATTTAAATTTATGTTTTTAGGGTACAAAAATCATTAGTTATCTGATTTTAAGTTGGATGTTGTGTATTCTCGTTTAGTTTGGCGCCTCTGACATAAAACTTAGAACACAGTAACAATGTAGATGGATATCTAGCTAATCTTCCATTTTGCTGATGCTTTACTAAATTAGTTATATACAGGAGAATATCAGGAACCAACTCGGAAGGTTGGAGACTGACTTTGTGCTGCAATCTCTTAAGTCGAGAAATACTATGAGGCAAGATGAGAAGCTGACCGGAGATTTGATACCGCCATAGAAGCTGAGAGGATAGCAATGAAAAAAGAAGCCGACAACTTAAAAAAGGTTGATGATGTTGTAAAAGTGCAAGAAACTATTGTTGGGGCACAAACTACCGAACCGGTAAACTCAGTTGGCAAACCTAAAGGAACTGCTCTGGATGGAACAAATGTGTCAAAAACCCCAGGTGATTTTTAGCATGAACGTGACAAAATCTTTTCTGTTTTGTAGAAAAATTTCTACTCTTTTTCTCTCTTTTTCCATTCTATTTGGATGTTTTCATCTTCATTTCTCTTCATCCAGAAGATAGATATTCATGTGACTTTTCGTGTTTGGTTTACCAACTTACTTGATATCATGGTTTCTTCTAATATGGAACCTTTTGGGCGAATCTCATGGCAGGTAGCATGGTTGGAGCCTCAAAGAGTGCTTTGACTTTATAGCAGGAGAGACTACAAAAACTTGGGGAGGTAAAGGAGGGGAACCAAGCATTGAGATTGAGTTCAAATGAGGTTTGGCATTAACAAATTAATAATTTGAAAGCTTATTATCTTGTCGGTTCTATATGCAACAGATTTTGCCAGGCATGGATAATTTATATTTCATTTTACGTGGAATGCAACTTACTGGTTAGGTTAGGATATCATAGTTAACATTGGTTAGGCTTCTATGTGATCGAATGCATCTCTCAGCCTTTTTTTTCTTAGACCCCATCTAAGAATTGTTTCACTTCTATTAATTAAATGTAGAAAAGTTTCGTTCTACGACGTATATGTACCTATCTTTTCATTTGATCAAGATTTTTGCACCCATGAAAAGCATATTGCTAGAATAATTAAACAAACAGGGGGGACAGAAGAGAACGTCAGGTAAGAAAGTTCTTAAACTTTACCACTAAAAGAGAGTTCTTTGGTTTTCATATGGCTATTTTGCAATTGAAACTGTTTTGATACAGCACTTCTGTTTTTCATGTGCACTTCTCTTTGCAATTGGGAAGCTTCTTTGTTAGCATTTATTTAGTTATAAATGCCTGGTCCTGTCAACTGTAGTTTTGGTCTTCTAAAAGTTTAGGATGCAGTCCTGTCACCTGTAGGCTTCATAATGTTATTACTGTTGTTGTTTATGTATATTGTCTATATATCCACAGTGTGTAGTTTAAATGAGATGAGGTTGTAGTTTCTCTTATTGGAACAATTTTGTAACTGTAGGCATTTAGGATGCACACAATTATGAATAATGCCACAAACTCTTATTAATAATTCTTGCTTGTACAAAGGGCTGCTTTATTTACAGGTAAGGCAATAAGTTATTGACAGCTTGGTCTAAACAAAAGGTAACCGGCTGAAAGGGTGGCTGGTCAGTAAAGGCTCCTTAACCACAAAGATACAAGAATTAACCGAGAACTTGATACAGATTTTCATGAATTTAAGGTTAATTAAGCAGCATTTTGTGGTATTTGTACTCTTAATATTGAGGAAAGCATATTGAATTCTGATTCAGAACAAAAGCCAGTGAACTTCTGAAGATTTTCATGGATCCTCGTTGTCCACAAACTGTTAGTACTGCAGTTGTTGCGGTAACCATCTCATTAACTAGTTGATCATCATCTTGATTTTATGTTCTCACACGTCTGAAACTGGAAATAAATAAATTGAAATAGGACACAGAAATTTTTGTGTGTGTTTGACACATGTCCAAACGGTTTCATGTTTGACACGTATCCGATATGGACACTGCCCAAAATGAAGTGTCCGTGCTGCATAGATTATAATTGTAAGAGAAGTGCCTCTTAGCTTCTAACTTGTTCTCTTCGAACATATTTCAGGTTGTTGTTCTCCGTATACTAAAATTGAGAATACAAATCTACCATTTGCATTCAGCTATATTATTGTTCTTGTAACTTCACAGGTACTACAACTCGTGTTATTTTCCCCATTTCCCTTCTAATATTTCATGTTGCTGTTTATTATTTCAGAGATATATAAATTGAGAAAGTAAAGAAAATGAAGAAGCTACTGGAGGTGCCTGATTTTCCAAGCTTATTCACTGAGAAGTAAGCTGAAAATCTAAGGTTTGGACTCATTTTTGTATAATCACTTCATAATGGTAGCAGGCTTGGCAGTGTATTTGGAAGAACACAAATTTTAAGAATTTTTAAAGGTGATGTAATAAAATGTCCAAATTGATTGGCTCGTGACAATTTAAGAATTGAAGTATTTAAGAATTTCTTGCTTAAATACTTCACACTTAAATTGATTTAGTTTCACAGTATAAATAGATATTTTTCTAAAAAAATATTAATTAATTTACAAGTGGAATGTTTATTTTATTATTATTTTTTATAATAAAATACCCAAATTGATTGATTTTCTAATAATAATAATAAATTTGGAATTAGATGTATGATGAAGGTCAACTTTGGTGTCAAATCCTTTATAAATCATATTGGACTTTTAACAAAAGTCAAGAGATGTATTTTTCTTTTCAAGGGAGTTGGATATTAATGTTAGCCGCCATCCTCAGAAGATAATTCGATTGAAAGGTCACGTCAATTAACGTTAAGTTAAATTCATTTTGATATTATTCAATAAATTTGTTAGGTATAAATCTAGAATATACATTCGAAAATGTACAAGTGCTCTCATTATCTACCGGAGACTCAAAGTTATTTTTACAAATTCTCTCATATATCTAACTGTATAAAATTATCGATCACATTATTGCTCAAATAATTTCTTGTTAGCAAGTCAACATCGCTCGGGGGTTCTCTTAATTTTCTTTTGAATGATAATATTAAATATACATATTGTTAAATTTGAGAGAAAATTTATTAGATTATTAATTATTTATGATAGTTTTAATTAAGAATTTTAATTATCTTAATTTATTGGTTTATAAATGTTAGGAATGATTTTGGACCGAAGAATATAATTGACATTTTGAAATAACAAAGTCATGAAGAAACATGATACAAGTCAAAAGAGATAATTAAAGATCGAAGTTGGCTTAGAAAAGGGGCTAGCTTGTGCGAGGCCGAGGCCAACCTTTGCCAAATGGAGACATATTTTACCCATGCTCGGCCTAAAGTACACTTGAAGCCAATATATAGTTTAAGGAAGACCCTTGACCGAGGCCGAAGTTGACCTTCTCCATTATGCAAAACCCTAAACCCTAAACCTATCTCATCTCGATCAATCAATTAATCTATTAACCAATTATTTCTCTTCTTTTCCATCATCAAAAGCCTTTAGCATCGCTACGCGAATATCCTATTTGCTCGACTAAAGGTGAATTGCTCTCAAGAATTATTTAGTGTGTAAAAAATCATGTAGAACGACTTTTACAAATTTGTTTAAACTACAAGTATCCCTTCGAAACTTTAACGATCAAAATTAAATTTCAACTTTAAATTTAACTTCAAACAAAATCATTCGATTTCATTTCATCGATTCGAGGACAACTTATTATAATAAATACCAATTTTGTAGTATCCTACTGTTAAGGGAAGTTGAATATTTTCCAATCTGCATTGAAAAAGAGACGTCTTTAAGAGTTTTTTAAGTACACAATTGAGATGTGGATAAGTATTTGGCCCAACTTCTATCGTTACTTTATCCTAACAATTATATCCACAATATTAATAATTAAACCTAAAAAAAACCATATTTTTTGTCAATCACACGACTTAAACTCTTCACGATATTCAAATTAGTATCTTAATTTTGTATTTTTAAGTACAGATTGATCGGAAGATTTGAATCATAAATCTTTTATCAAAATTTTACTCTTTTTTTTATACGGAAAAATAAATTAGATAACCATCATCGTTTAAGCCGATTGAAAATTTTTTCTTTTTATTTTCTGTCAAAGTGTCAGTGGGCAAAATTTTAATTTATTGATATTTCCATTCAATGAGCTGTTAGTTTCCGTTAACATTTAATGCTTTTTGACGTAAGACTTTCCCAATCTCATTGTTTTTTTAACTTCCAATTGTGTAATACTAATAAAATTGGTTAAATTATAAAAAAATGCAATATAATTAAATTTTTAAAAGCTATACTATCGTCGTTATTGTTTATGAAAATCGTTAAAGTTTTGTTTCAAAAATATTCTTAGTTATTAAAAAGTTTCAAAAATAAAAATTTATTTGACTAATTATTATTTTAGTATGTTTTAAGGAGAAATTTTTATTTTGAATTTTCTTTTGTTGAATTTTATGTTTTAACTTAAATTATCATTTTTATTTTTAAAATTTGATGTAAAAATTGGATCAATAAAAGTATTTAATTTCTTTTTTATTATCATACCTATCCTTTTAACTAAAATTTAATAAATGTGTGTCATTGAAAAATAAATAAAATATGGTTGAATTATATTTTCCGTGGGTATATATCCACCATAATTTCACTTTAATTTCTACTATATTAATAGTTTCATTATCATACCTACCTTTTAATTTAAAATTTAATAAATTTGCCTCAGTGAAAAATAAATTAAAATATGGTTGAATTATATGTTTCGTGGCTATATACCCACCCCATCATCTATTCATTTCACTTTTAATTTCTACAATTTTAAATATGATCATTATCATACCTACCTTTTAATTAATTTTTAATAAATTATATGTTTCGAGCTATCAACTTTTAAGACAGTGTTTGATTTATTGTCGAATCATGCTCGAATTGACGCAAAAGTGGATACGTTGCGAGAGAACATTTTAGTAATTGTTTAGGAACAATGAAAATTACAAAATTATATTCTATCATCTTATGGAATCACCATATCGTGTAGTTGTAAATTGAAAACAATAGTAACCTTCAGAGTTGCTTTTTCCCCAAGTCCTTTCATTCTTGTTTGCAACCTTCAATTCCTTCCATGGCCACGGATTCCATCCTCCTCCTCTGCAAGCCAATGGACAGCCGCCAGGCGTCAAGCACCGTCTCCGGGAGCAGGCAAGCGAAACACCATTGGAGTGAGTGAGCCCAGTAAGGGGTGCACCGTGGCTCGTATCCAATTTGGCGAATTGCAGCTTTCACATAGTCATCGGCCGATGGAATGAACAGCGACGCGCTGCTTACCGACGCTACTCTCGATGCCATTTCAGTTGCGACATACAACGGCACCTGGATTATTATTTATTTCACACAAAAACTTCAGCTCAGAGGTTAAGTTTTGTAACAAATGGGAGTGTTCTTGTTTTACCAACCTGACATTGAACATCAATTCCCCAATCTTTGTACTCCACGTGTAGAGATCTTGAGAGTTGGTCAACATACCTGAAAAAAATAATAATAATATAAAGAAAGAACAACATGATCATACCATCAACGTTCAACAAAGATCAAATGGATGGTAAGTGAAGGTTTTGAACTTAGACGTGGAAGTTGGGGATCGGTGTGTGGATGGAAAAGTGAGTTGGGTTTCAATAAATATGCTGTTCATATTTGAGAATGATTTTGAAATCGTTGAAATCATTTAAACATAAACCAATCCCATCTGCCAAAACCTTTTCAACTGTAACTGTACTTTTTCTAATCTCAAAAGGCAGAGAAGTCAATAATTTCTCAATAATTAATTAGGAACTTTGGCAGAAGACATGTCAGTTGCTGAGACATGGGGTAGGAGAGGGAGGGCCATCTCAGTGAACAGTTCTTCTCTCAGGAAGATAGAGAAAGAGATGGACTTCTTCCCTCAAACCTTCTTCATTTTCTTTTCCTCTTTCTTCCCTAAAACAAAAAGAACAAGAACAAGAACGAGAAAATGAATTAAGGAAGGAAGTTCAGAAGTTGATTACATACGCTTTAGTAGCGGCATAGATTGAATAGAGAGGATGAGAAGGAACAATAACAGCAGCTCCAGAGCCAATATTAACAATAGCTCCTCTGTTCTTCTTAATCATCTTTGGCAAAACAGTTTTGGTAACCCAAGTAGTTCCCTTCACATTCACTTTAAAAATATTCATCCAAACTTTCTCATCCACTTCATGGAAAAAGCTAGCGTTCGGATATGTAATCCCCACGTTGTTTATCAAAATCCCTACATCCAAATCTTCAATCACCTCCTCAATCTCTGCAATACCACCACTAATATCGTCTTCTGTGAAATCTAATTCAATGATCTTTACCTTTGTATCAGGAAACTCGGATTGAATATCCTTAGAAACTGCCTCAAGCTTGGTGGAGCTTCTGCTCACCAGTATAAGGTTGAGTCCGGCTCTGGCCAGCTGATAGGCAAAGGACTTTCCAATGCCGTCAGTGGCGCCAGTGACTATTCCCCAAGAGCCATAGTATCTCAGATCCTTGGAGGGTCTGAGAAAGGCTCTGAAAACCCATCGGGCGACAGTGGCGGATTGCCGGAGAATGGTGAAGAAACCGAGTAAGGAGAGGATGAGAAGCCAATTGGGATTAGTGGAAAGTAACAGAAAATATGTCTCCGCCATTGTGTGCATGATTTGTTTTCTTCTCCTCCTTTTTATCTTCCTTGGCTTCGCCTCATTTTCATGTTATAACTGATTAGTTAATAAGAGAGAGAAAGAGAGAGAGAGAGAGAATAGTAGGGTAGAGAGTAGAGAGAGGGTAGAGAGAGAGTAGAGAAAGGAAACTCTACTTGGTTACCTACTTCATATGAATGGTCATTTTCTTTTGTTCGTTAAACGGAATTTTATACTCATCTCTTCAATGAAAGCAAGAAAAAGATTTCATTTGTATGGATGCTAAAGAAATGAACTGGGACTTACAAATGTTAAAAGAACAAAGAAATGCTTTTTATTATGGTTGAAAGTATGCCACCGAAGATTAAATAAAACTCTAAAGATGAAGAAGGCCATCAACCATAAGGCATTAATGGTGAAATCAGAGAAAACTAACACAGATCACTTCCATAATAGGTAATAATGAAATTGTGACTGTACGTTTGGAGTAATTTCTGTGGAGCTGAAGCTGTCAAATTTGTACTTCAAACAACATTTGGAGTTAAAGGCAACAATGGTTCGAAATTGCTTGTAGTAAGAAAAAAAAAAGTTAAAGATAACTTTAGGAAATTTATGAACTGTCTTAAATTTGTACCTAAAAGTGGGAGGGTTCTTGAAAAACTAAGTGGGTCTAGTTAGTGATTCAGCCTATCCACCTGTCCATTTTCAGTGCTTTATTTCATCAAAAGTTACCATCTTTCCTGCAAGATGAAAGCGCCGATGCCATTACTCCTTATGAGGAGGACCACTAGATAATCAAATGCAAGATGATAATTCTGCATCCTCCGGGGGACATTAATTGCTCACAGTGCATCCCCTCAGTTACCATTTACATCTTGCAGGCCATAACTCATAAAGAAGACCAAATTTCGTTTTTTTTCTTTAAAAGATGAGAACAATCACATGATTTATCTGTTGCTTCGCTGCGCTATCAACTCTGAGCTTGCCTTGTTGTTGACGTAGGGAGATTAATGACAAACACGTATTGTTCTCCCAACTTCTTATCATTTCTTTTTCTTTGGACCCCATCCGAGTGAGTCGGAAAGAAGCAAATGTCAGCTACGAACCAATTAATAAACTTGAGATGTAAAGGTAGCTACAACCAGGGATGTGTAGGATTCATATCTTAGGCACTTTAATGGTCCGAGTCGTGCATACTATCATGGCCAGAGCCCTTTGAAAATTGCTCTTGGTGGAAAGGATCGTCGGTGCCTTGTACAGAACTCAATCTAGGAGAGAGGTTCCAACTCGCCATATGTTCTAGGTCTCGCCCATTTGATCTCATACTTGCTTCTTCTTTTAACTTTAGAAAGAACATTGATGACCAGAAATCTTTTGCCAAATTCTTCAAGGAAAAAAAAAAACAGGACAAAATACAGAGATGTTATGAAATTGAATTGAATGGAGAATAGGTGAAGAAGTGCAATAGAGATATTTACCATCTTTATCAACTGTATCAGCTCATTTAGTGCATTATTGAAGAGATTGGGATCAGCCAGATCAGAAGTGGTCAAAATCTCTTGACGGCATCGGTGAGAAATGTTCACCTCCATTGCGGCACCTGTTGGATGAATGAGATATGCCACATTGAATCAAAACAGAGCTCACTTAAATTCAAACGTGGAAAAACATAAACTTTACAAAATGGAGTTAAATCCGGCCAACTTGTAGAAGTTTAATCCCAGAACATGGAAATTAAGAGTTGTGTCATTTTCTTTTCTCACCCTGTTTCCATTATTTGGTCCTTGAAACCAGTGCTAAGCTAAAAGGCCGATACAACAAGAGGAAAAGTTATTGGTTGCTTAGAGTTTTCATACAAGGTTTGATCATTAATAATCAACTTGTACATGGTAACTGTTAAGACTTAATCACCAGTTATCTTCATGCTTGTTGATCCTTCCTTCCCCACCAAAAGAGGACAAAGCAAGCAATCACGAGTTTAGGTTTTATATAAAATATGATCAAGACAAGATATGAAAGCATTAAGCATATAACGCAGATTTTTCTTTTCCTTTTTTTTTTTTATGGAAAAATAGTTGAATGAGTTGAAATCATTCAAAAATAAATTACACCAAAGTAACAGTACAGTGACATTATGAGAGTAGGTAGAAAACAAACGCCAGTGGAAAACGTGCACTCCATAGGCTAGCACCAACTGTTTTTCACATTATAACAGAAATCATAATGCACAATCAACAAGAGTGATGTTAACCCAACTTCCCTAGTTCAAAAAGGAGTCACATTTTTAATGTGTTCCAATCAAAATAAAAACTTTTAGTCACTCACAAGCATACATTAGAATGAAACTCAAGGTTGAAAAAGAGCACGACTGGTTAAGTTTGAAATATATATCAAATGCCCGAACCTGGTGTTATGTAATTGTCAATTATATGTCTTGCCATATAGATTCTTCTCACAGGGTCGTCCAAAGGCAGTTTTCCTAGCTCATGCACTTCATCATAAAAGTGCACATTCTCCCCAGCTAAGCAACTGCAATTGAGAGTGGGGGAGTATATTAATATGGTAAAATTATAAGCAATTAAACCCTCTAAGTTGTTCTAGACCTCAGAGAGTTTTACATGAGAAGAAGTTGCAAGGAAGCAGATAACCGAACAAAGGCAGCATATGTTGAAAAACCCAAAGCACATAAAAATACAAGTTAAAAAAAAGTGAAGACTCCTAGAGCCAAAAGCTTGCACAAACTCCCACCAACGATCTCCCTTTATCAACACCTCTTCCCTATACTCAAATAAACTTTGAATAGCAACAAATTCCCCTAACAAAGTCAAAGCCAACAAACTACTCAATCCTAGCACACATTCAAACAAATCAACAACTGATACCATATTCAAGTTGAATCTTCAACTTTGCTCTCTCACTCTCTTAAAGAAAAAATACAGGAGGAATATAGTTAACACCTGTCGGCAAAAGCCATGAATGATCGCCGAAATCTTTTATTCAGAAGTAATTTCTCCAGTGGTTCATTAGGATCTATGACTGTTTCTGGTTCCCTTTGTAGTAACAATCCACTATCTGGTATGCCCAGAGCATGACCCATTGAGTCATATTCAAGTGCTTCCCTTTTTCTCAAACTGATTTGAGAAAGCAGTGGTTGTGAGCTTGAGATAGAGAAGAAGGTGAGGACGAGAATACTTGCCTGTAAAATAGGCTTGGGAAATGTTAGGTAAATTGGCATAAGTCCTACAAAATGTATTAGATTACAAGTGAACTATTGATACCATCTAATATTTCAAAGCAAATTACTAGAACGTATATTCATATTTGCTGAGTAGGCCACAAGAGGAACAAAAAAGACAAGTAAAGCAGCATGGATGCCATACCGTTACTAATAGCAGAAATCTAGAGGCAACCTGGAGACCTAAGATCTCTTCATGGATTTCATTTGTAATATAGGCAGAAACCCAAACTCCTGGAAGAACAAAGAACGAGTGAAAAATTTAACCCCAAATTTTGAGTCCTATAGTATTTGCACATATATTTACTTCAGACTAGAGACTCATGAAATGGACGGTAAATTTTCCGTTCCATTATTAAATTTTTGATAATAAAGAAAATTGTTAGCTCTATAGATTACACGGTAAACGTTTACAAAATCCCACTATATAAATTCAAAGTGGTGACAAAAGTCAATTTAAAGTGTGGCATGCAATAAATCAAAATTTTCTGCGGGATCTAGGTCTTCTGTGCAACTTATTGTGAAATAATAATAATAATAAACTTTATTTTTTAAGGTTCACAATTAAACATGTAAATAATTTTTTATAGACGAAAAAAAACTAGTATTAGGATGATGAGATATGATATTTTTTGGGGGAAAAGGGCTCTTGAAGAAAGAGTGCTTTTAAAAAATGAGGATTATTGGAGGAAATTTTAGTGTGCTTTTGAGCAACAAAGAAATTAATAATGAGTTCAATTCACTATGTTTAAACTAAAACAGAAAATAAACATGTTGCTTTAACCAAAAACCTTAGTTTCAGCCTAACTGAGCATAAAATCTAGATAATTATGGTATGTTGTCTATTTGAAAACTATTGAATTGCCAACACCATGAAGTTCCCATACAAAATTCTTGTGAATTACTTTGACCCTTATTGATTGTCACCTATTAAGTTCCCATACAAAATTCTATGCTCATCAAAGAAAAACATCAGAGGTATTATGTACCAATGGAAGATGCTGAGACTATTATTCCCTTCCACAGATCTCTTAGTTCATCGAACCTGAACTCTATATGACGAACAGCCCATGTAAGTACAATCAATGTAGCAACATATAAGATATGGAGAGACATGATTGGAATAATCCACCGAGGCCCCATGTGGCACCTGTAATTTAGAGGCTTCTTGACATTGATAACTGCAGAAAAAAATATGAAAAATTCTAGTTTCTGAAACTTTCTCATCTGAAGTTACAAAAAAAATATTTTGAATTCATAATAACTGATGTATAAAATATTGTCGTCAAGTCAAGTGAATGAAGTTGATATTTCGTGCATAGTGGTTCTAAAGTAAGAAAGTTCATTGTTTCAGACTCACATGTAGCCCCAAAAATCCATGGCAATAGAATTAGTGGAAGGAAGATGTATGTTTTGATGGGTGGTAGACGCCGCCTGAAAATCAAAGTCAAATCCAGAAGGACATTAGGAAGGGAAGGGTAGAGTAGAATGTCTGGCTTTCTAGTCCTCTATTTCATAAACTATAAGTTTACTTACTTTACAAAAATGTAATATAGTTGAAAGGTCTGTGTTATGCGACTGCTCAGCAGCAAACCAAATCCAAGGGGACCTTCAACCCACACTAAAGCAAGAAATGGAAAATCAAATTTGGGAAAAAAGTAATAACAAATACTTAAGAACTCTATTTGATAAGACGTTTCTAAATTCTAAGAATAACAAAAGTATTGAAACCTGCCCAAATATAGCAAGAGCGCCACTTTTGCCTCTTGAATTTGAAGAAACTAACAGATATCTGTACAGATAGACAGAAAGGTGGCATAAATTACACCTCGAATCGACAAAATGGAAAAAAGAATAAAGATTAATACAAATAGTTCCACAGCCCACCACAATTGAGAGCAGAAGATTGAGGCTAGCAAAAACTTGAATTACTGGAATCCAAAACCGGCTGCCTTTGGGAAGAGGAATCTTGTACATCGCATACGGTAATATCGACCGAAAGATCAGCCTGAAAGCAAGAAATTGGGATGATTTATGCCCGATTCAAACAGATAACCGATCAATTAATCAACAGAAGAAAATGTGGAAAGAGCTTAGCTTCAAATACCAACTAGCCCAGTTCTAAAAGATAATACTGCATAGCCCCACTCATCAACAACTAAGAAGAAACAATTCTCTAACAACAAATGCAGATGCTTTCCATTTTTTTACAAAGAAAATAACATTCCGCGTAAACGAATTAAAACTCAACTCATCCAAGACACGATAGAAGTTGAACTGAGAGAAAGACATAATCAACTCAGCTTCGAATTAAAACAATAACTCAAAAAGATCAGGATTCAAGTTGAACAACAAGAAAATTTGTGCATAAGGTTAGAGAATCAACAAGCAAATTACACCATAACTGGCAGAAACAAAAATAAAGAATTGATCAAAGAGCAGAAGAAAGAAACTCACAAAGTCATACAAAGTGCAGCAAAAACTATAGCGATGCAATCGCTGGGGCAGCCACCGTCGACGGCACAGCGCGCCATTTTGCCGATAAATAAAATCCTTCTATTAATGGAAGGAATCAGGAACTTGAAGAAATCATTCTGATTCGTGAGAAATTCTTGACATAATCAGTTGATTTTCACTCAATCAATTCTTCTTCTCTTTCCAATAATCGATTGATGATTGTGTCCTTGTTAGGGTCGTCTTCGTTTTCACTTTTCAGAGTCCATTGCCACGTCAGTATGAAAGTTTGACTGAAAACCACTATTGTCTGAATATTCAAACTCACTTTATTGACTAAATCGGGGAAGGTGTGCTGACGTGTCTTGCTTTCAACGACATGTCGTCCTTAGATTAACCGATATAGATTTGTGAAACGACTCAGAAATTTATGGTTAGATACTCAAAAATATTTGTTAAGAAAAAAAATATACAATTAATATACAAGAATTTAACAAATAATATATTTTAGTATCCTATCTCTTTTGAGTGTTAAAAGTAAAAATCTTTAATTTTGTATTTATAAAATGAGTCGTGGTAAGTGTAAGTTGGTCTAGACACCTACAGATGTTAAAAAAACCGCTTTTCTGTAACAATACCGACGTTCAATAATGAAACTATGTAGAAAAATTTAAAGTGTTTGTGTAATTATATTGCTTTTATGGATGATATATAAAGCGTTTAATTACTCTAAACATAATTTAGATCGTTAAACATATATACTTGCATTGATTGCACTATTAGCAAAAATGATTTGAAAGTTAAAGAACGAAAGTTACCGACGGGTAGGAATACACTAATATATTTTGCTACCCAATGCAATTTTTGGATGGGACGTGCCAAATTTGAAATTTAAAAGAGGCCCAAGAATTAGGCAAACTCAAACTCAAACTCAAACCTTTTTGTTTCTATAAACAATGTTTTTATTACAAGAGGAGGCAACCCAAGAGGCCTAATTAATGTAATGAAAAGTTTCCCAAAAACTTTATACAACACAATAAATTGAATCTACAGCATCCATCAATGCTCAAAAAGCCACCACAAACAGAAGAATTTTTTGTGTTCTTTCACTGTCATCACAAGAAGTCTACCAAAAGCAGCAACGCCATCCTTTCTGCAACAAAGAAAACCAAATGGTTAGAAACAAAAGTTCACATTGTAGAACTGCAAAAGGTTGAAGAAAGTACACCGGACCTGCTTTTTTGGATACTGGTGCTTCTGATTGTTCTTAGCAGGCTCATGCTTTTGACTTTGGTTTTGGGGTGGTATTACATTATTAGGAGTTCCAGCTCCTCCACCATTCTTCTTATTATCTCTTGCCCGGTTGAAAATCACTGTAAACCCTTCAGCAGCAGCAGGATTTTTTTCATCCCAATCACCAAATTTAGGCAGAAATGGACCCTTTTGAGCCTACAAAAAGAACAACAAATCAGCAAAGAAAAAAAACAATGAAGATCAAAAAACAAAGTAGCAGAGCATGACAAAAAAAAATGGAGAAAGTGCCAAAGTGGAATCTTACTGAAGTCATAATTGAAGAATGTTGCAGATTTGAGGAAATGGGTAATTCAAAGAGTATTTGAGCTGATGAAGAAGAAGAAGAATAACGAGTTGTGGTTGAAGAAGAAGATGAAACTTGGGGTTTCTTATAGAGGATTTGGCTATGTTCAACGCGTAAGAGAGTTTCAAAGGGCTCAAAAATGGCGGCTCAACAACGATGGCCGAGTGTGAATTCAATATAAACCCAAAATATTATATAAACTATACTTTAAAATAATCATACGATATCTACGTATAGTTTTTTATTTTTCCTAATAAAGTAAAAGTTTAATATTATTCAACCATTTTCTATTATATAGCAAAAAGAACAAAAATATTTACAAGCAATATTTCAAACACTTAAAGAAATATATAAGGCCTATTATTGATAGAATATGAAATTTTACTATATTTTAATAAATAATTTTAATTTTTTTGCTATAAAAATAAGATAATTATAAATACATAGCCATAAAAAGATTGTATTTTTCTTTAATACCACTAGGTCAAAAGAAATATTTTTCAAGGAATGGATAGAATTAGAAAAGGTATACTAAGACTTGTAAAAGTTCATTTTATATTGACTTGACCAAATATGTAACCGCGTTTTACCTCAAATTGATGCATTTTGTAACATCAACACATTTGAATAAATTTGTTTTTTTTCAATGATTTTTGGAAAAAAAAAACATTTCTTTTTTAATTTTGTTTTCAAATTTGTGTTTAAAATGATCAGTAAAATAAAAGCTTGAAGTCGCTAAAAGAAATTTAAGATGTTGAAATTAGGTTTAGATATTGTATTAATCTTTGTACTTTTAATTATGATTCTTGTACTTTCAATATGTTCATTCATAGAGTATCTCGTCCTTTGTACTTTTAGAAAGTAATCAATCTAATCCATTTGTTTAATGAACCAAAATTGAAAATATTAAAAAGAGAAAGAGCCTCAAACAACAAGTTGAGTATTTTACTAAAAAATATTATACATCGACTTTTAAACAGGCAGCTACTAGGAATAAGTTAGGTGATTGTACTTTTTCTTCATGTCTTGGTAGCGTAGAAAGTTACATGATTGACCATGTAAACTAAACAAAATGGTCAATCGAAGAACCGAAATGGACAGGAAAAGTATCAAGGCCTATATTCTATTATTCATCTATAAACTTCATCTATCATCTAACAGATACAAAAAAGAACTGAACTTCTCTGAACTCCTAAAAGTTGAGTCCCGAGAATCAAATATAGGCGTGACACATCAGGCATAATCTAATGAAGTCAATAAATGAACCAAGAAAAGGGAAAATAAAGAAAAGTGTGGTTGCAATATACATGATACAAATTGCCAACACTTGAAGGAAAATCCCTTAGGTGGTGGATGGTCTTCTATTTGGTCACAAAATGGTTCCCAGTAACCATATGTGTAACAAGAAACAGTAGGTTATGAGGCTGAGCCTTGCGCCTGGACGACTCATTAAAATTCGCCCGCCAGAAACCCTGCAATCAGGAATGCTCGGGTATCATGTCTAATCCAAAAGGTAGAAATTTGAGTATACTTTGTCATTTGACCGTTTAATGAAAATGGAAGTCAAGTATAACCAATTTTTCTATATGGTGGGGAGGAATTCATTGTGTTTGATCATGTTCAGACCATAGTCTACTAACTAGCCATACTATGATAATTCAGTAGGAGTTCAGGTGAAGCGTGTGTTTTTTGTAAAAAATATAGTACTGCCTCGAGAAAATTTAGCGCTTACCAAATTCCATCAATTCGATCTGCAATAAGTTTTCCTTGTCTTGGGATGAGACCTGATGTATTGAGTGATTTGAACACGTGACCTGAAAAAAAAAAGGTGTGTAAAATTTTCCAAGTTTTGAAACTAATCAAACAAATAGGCAAAACTTATTACAAACCTTTGTCTTCATCGCTTTCCATGCCCTTTTCTAGTAAACGATCAGATTCTGTTTCCACATCAATTGCAAGATGATCAGTTGAACCTTTTCGCAAAGTTCGTGCATGGGCAGCTGAGGCTGGTGGAACAGGTGGTATTGCACTTTTCCCAGTTGATCCCTGCAAAATATCAAATAGTAGAAGATGTGATCCATGGAATTTCATGCCAAGAGAACCATTTATATGGAATGTACATCTAAAAAGTAAAAAAAACAGTATCCTACTCTTGACTCGTGGGTAATACAGTAATTAACTATTTTGTTGTTTCTCACAAGTAGATTCAATCTTCCTAGTATGTGGATACGTACCGCATCTTCAATCTCTGATATCTCTGATCCAGATGGAAAGGAAGGTGCTTCAAAGATGCTCCTTTCTTTGATGATCTCTGTTGGGGATGTCCGCCCTTGAAGTGACTCTTCAAGTAGCTTATTCTTGGCAGTTAGTTCATCCGCGATTTTTTGGCTCCCTGTTAACTTTTTATTCAGTTCCTCAAATTTGGTTTTTGAATTTTCATATTCTGATAGCATATCCAGAATCTGTTTTTCTAATATTCTTACTAGTCCCTTCAAGCCATCTGACTTCGACTCTCCACTGTAGTTACTATCCAACAAACTAATCATTTGTACCAAAGAAGAAGAAATCTCCGAGAGATCTTTCTTCATCTTCTCCGAATCAAGTTGATTCCTTGATGCTCTGTCAAACTCCTCTTTCAGCTGTTCAAATTCAAGTATTTGTGTAGTCACTGTTGATTGCAGCTTTTGCTTGTCATGAGATAATAAGTTGAGCTGATTCTGTAACTCGGAAACATAATCAGCTAGGTAAAAGAGCTTCTTTACATCAGGTGAATCATATTCTTCCAGATCTAGGTGTTTGGAATCAGGCAAAGAGATCTCAATCCTTCTAACTTTCTCAAAGAGGGCTTTCATTTGCATTGTTGACAAAACGCAGTTTTCTGCATCTGTGAAAAATATAAATAAATCATCAGAAGATTTTTAAAAGGTAGTGGAAAATTTCTACAAATACTTGAAGAAAGAAGAAGATTGGTTTACCTTGTTCTTTCACCAGCATACTATCATACAATGATGAAACTTCAGCTTCCCTTTCTTTTAACTTTTCTTCGTTTGCTTGGCAAGCCTCCAGTTGACGCCTAAGTTCACCACAGGTACTCTGTAATAGTTGTAAATCAGTTTCCAACTTAACCACCATATTTTGGTTCAAGTCCTTTTCCGCTCTAATTTTTTCAGTAGTTGCCTCAGTTATTTCCAACCTATGCTGCATATCTTGAATTCTACTAGCTGCAACCTTGCTAGTGCTCTCAAACTGCTCAAACATAGATCGAACTTTTCTAAAAGCAGTTAATAATTGTTCTGCAGCAGCAGCTGATTTGCTAGTAGATGATTTCACTCGAGACTCTACAGCTGAAGCTTCACTAGTCTCACTACTTTCCATGAGTTTGGCATCCTTTAAGTTGTCGAGATCGGGAATGGAGTTGAGTAGAAGTAGATGGTTGGTCATTTCAAACTGAAGTTCTTTAGCTGTGTCAACACAAACCGACACTAGAAGTGAAACATCATTTTCCAACATCACTCTGGAAATTTCTTGTTCCTGTTTATGCATTTCGAGATTCTTCACCGTCTCTTTCAAGGACTCCACGTGTCCGCACACAAAAACTATTTCCTCCCTTGTTGTTTGCACATTTTTTAACAGATCAGCAATAAACCCGTCCATTGAAGAGGAGAAACCTTCAAAATAATCGGTGAATTTTTTGTTCTGTAACCAGATTTCTTCCAGAATCTTTCTGAAAGATGATGAAATGTTACCAACATCATCTTCAACAACCGCCTTATGACTTTCACTTTCAACATCAAAATCAAGGAGCTTTCCATGAGAGAGGCTTTCCATGACATTCAGGTCCTGGATTAAATATAAAAAAATGTAATCAGAAAAAAAAAACCATATGGAATATTTGACGACAACTAATTAGATACTTCACAAATTTCTAAACTTGCAATAGCAGACACATTAGTGTGCCCCGGGGGGAGAGGAAAATAGCATCAAATGGCTGCATCCACAAAGAAAATGCAAAATACAAATAAAACCACAAAAAGAATTCAGGCCGAAACAAAACCAAATAAATGAGCTACCAAAACATACAAACATTGAAGACGGAGACCACACAGAATAAACTTTGTATGCACTTGTTGAAAGTAATAGAAGATACTATTTTACCAATCATGATATCCAGAAAAGCATCGAAAATTACCATGACAGCATGGTGATTATGAGAATCTATTATGCCGCTGTTAACAAGACAATTCCTGGTGTCCTTCAGAATGATATCCATCTCTCTTAGAGTCTCAAGCTTCTTCTCAAAGCATGCAGTCACCACAGTCAACAGTGTCTTGTCTGCAATAAACTTATGAAGATCATTGAGGTAGCCCGCAAACTCTACAGATCTGCTCTCTAAGCTACCATTTGTCCCGGCCAACTCTTCCATGCATGCATTTAATTTGGAATTTAGATCAAATATCTCATTTTCAGAAATTCTCCTCTCTCCTTCAATTATAGAAATTTTATTTTCTGCCTTAAGTAATGAATCTTCCAAGGATTTTCTTGTTTCCACTGCCTCAACAACTTTGCTCGCTTGAGAGCTAACTTCCTCTTGCAATACCTTTCGCTCAGTCTCTAGCTTTTCTATAGCACTTTGTGCTTCAGCATTCTGTTCCATCAGCAAAGCAACATTGGTTTCAAGCTCCGTCAATGCCTTTTCTAATGTGTTTATAGTTCCCTGGGCCTCTGCCAGTCTATCTGTCTGAACAGCTACTTGCTCCTTGACTTTCTTAGACTCTATCTCTGCAGTGACCTTACAGACTTCAGCTTCTTCTTTCTCTTTGACAAGCACAGATATTTTATTTTCTGCCAGTGACAGCGACTCTTGAAGAAGGCTCATAGATAAAGAAGCCTCCGCAGACATCATGCTGGACTGGGAATAGGCTTCATCTAATGCTTTCTGTAATTCCTGTTCAATTCGTGTCTTACTAGATTCTATTTCCCTTTTCTCCTTGGAAAGTTGAAAAATGTTGTTCTCAGCAGATGATAATGCATCTTCCAATGATTTCATAGCAGCTAACGTATCTCCTAATTTACTTTCCATAGCACTTGATTCCTCTTTAACATTCTCCAATTCTTGTTCAGTACGTGTCTTAGCATCATGTGATTCCCTAATGTATTCTGAAATCCACTTCAGCTTAGCTACAGGCTCTTCAAAAACAATATTAATGGGAAGAACAATTCCATCGATTGATTCAATTACTTTCTGTAACATATTGTTGCTCTCCAACAAGAACTGTTCATATTGATTGCATTTGCCCTTCAATATACCAAGTTCAGACTCCAACTCCGGAATGCGTTGTGCATCAATAGACAACAAACTGATTTGACTTCTGCAATCAGCAACTGTTGATTCTAGACTATTTAATTGTAGTTTCAACTTCTCTATTTCTGTGTTCTTATCATCCAAAAGACTTTTCATATTTTCCCGGTCCTGGACCAGTCCTTTGCCTTTCTTAACTGCCATGGACAATTTTTCCCTTAGCATAGCATATTTCTCCTCTGATCTCTGAAGATCCTTCTGCAAAGACTCATTTTCCTCTTTCACTTCTCGGTGTTCTTCAGATATTGATCTCAACTTAGTCTGGCAATTACTCAAATTAGAAGACTCCTCTCCCAGTATTATATCATAGAGCATCAAATCTTGATGACTGATATACAAAAGAGCACGAACCTTTTCAAAAGATTCCACATATTCACCAGAAATTTCAGCAGAATCACAAGCCTGCTCTTTTATCCTTTGAATGCATCTGGAAACAAGCAAGTTCAAATCCAACGGAGTTTCACTAATCCCTCCATTATCTGTTATCACTCCAGATTCTTCTCGTAACATTTTTATGATTTGAGCCTTCTCCAACGAATTCTGATGCTCTTTTATCCTGGCTTCTTCGTATTTGTTTGACAAGTCATCCAACTGCTCCTGGAGATAGTCCTTTTCCTGTAATTTGATTAAAACTAATGCACTTATGCGGTCAATCTCTACCTGTGCTGCTTCTTTTGTTTTAGCAAGTTCATCTAGCAAAATCATTATTTCATCTTTAGCTTGAAAAAATGCTTCCTTAAGCCAACTTACAGAAGATTTCAGGTCATAAGGTGCAATCAAATCTGGCCAATCAGATAAGTTCACAGTATCTTTTAATTTATAAAACTCCAATAAAATAGCCTCCAGAACTTTTTTCTCATCCACAAGCCACTTGAGTCTTTCCATACTGTCCATAGATTTAAGTTCCCGAGGAACATCAAGTTGAGATATAATATCCTCAAAACTTTTGAGGATCGTGTTCCTTTGCAACAGATTTTCCTGAAGTGATGCAACTAAAGTTTCATTTTTAGCCAAGTCAACCTTAATTAGTCCTGCAGCCTCCAAAGCATTTGATTTCTCTTGTAGTTCAGCAGAAACTTTTTCCAATTTGCGATCCTTTTCAGCTAGAGACTGCTCTAATTCATTGCGTTTCTGTACTAATGCCTTCCCTTTTGTCACAGCCATTGTTAACTTTTCTTTGGTATTAGCACACCTCCTCCTTTCCTGCTCCAGCTCACTCTTTGCCTTTTCAAGTTCTCCATTAACAGCCTCAGCTGTCAACCTGTAATTTTCAAGCTCCTCTGCCAATCTTCTATTTTCATCCTCCAGGTGATATATTTTTTCAACATTGCTTACCTCTTTAGCTTTGAGCTGAAGTAACTCATCATGAGCAGAGGCCAAAATTGTTCCAACTTCTGTAAAGATAATGTCTGATTCTGTCCCAGATAAACATTTTTGGAGTTGATTGATATTCAGAAGGATTCTGTAATAATTATCAATTAACAAAGAAGTGCTTCTTTCGACATGAAGTGTTTTTTCTGATATAGAACCGTCAAGAAGATGTTGCTGATTCAGTACTGAGTTGAGAGAATTTAACACTCTATCTAATGTGGCTTCCATATCCCTCTCCTTTTCTGATGTAACTTTCATAGAATCTTCAATCGAATTTGCATAAGAGCGAACAACTTCATCGGACACTGAAATTTCAATAACCTTTGCATTAAGATATTCAATCTCTTGATCCTTCATTAAAAGGTTATTACGGAGTTCTCCTATAGTAGCTTCATATTGTAACCGTTCATCTAATGTCCTATTAACCAATTGTGAGCATTCATTGACCAGGTCTTTCAATGTGGTATTGGTACCCAGATTGTTTTCCTCCATGTGCTTGATTCCATGACTGCCGCTAATATTGAGCATCGACGGTTGATTAGTAGCAGCCTTGAGTTGGTGACTAATGATAAGAAGTTCTTGCACAAAAGCCTCTCTTTCTTCCTGCAAATCAAACACCAAAAAAAAAGGCAATTTAATATCATTTCAAAAGCATACAACCGCAGCTGGGAGGGGGTAGTTATGAACCTCAAAGTCTTGTATGACATTTTCTTTCTCAAAAATAGTCTTATTCAGAGTGGCCCTCGTGTTTTCCACCTCGTGCATCAGAGAAACCTTTTCCACCTCATACTGTAATTCCTGTTGAATATCAGAAGGCGTTTCCTCCATCAAACTACCTTGAATTTCAGCAGCTGCTACTACCTCCCTGCTATCAACATTGCCAACTAACTCGTCCGGGCAGTCCACAAACATATCTTCTTTTCCAGAATCTTCGACTACAACAGTACCATCAGGACCATCTTGTCCAGAGTTCTCTGCACCTTCGGTACGAATACCCACTTGCGACAACGTTGATTCCTAAACCCCATGTTAAAAATAATCTCATCTTCAAAGCATTTAACTTCAATTTTCTTCTCTAATTAACTAGGAGAATTCATATTAAGAACATTCTACAGCTTCTGCATGTGAGTAAATAGTATAACAACACTAACCTGGTTGGATTCAGAAGGAGAAAATCCAGTGGACACTTCAGAGGACTGCAAAACGGAGTCATTCTGAGAAGATGACTCCCCAACATTAACATTGACCGCACTTTCCACCCCTTCAGCTCCATTTCCTAAACTCTGCAGCGCCTGTTCTGGATCATGATTCTCAGACATGTCGATATCTCATAACCCAACCGCCCAAACCTCACGCCGAGAACTAGATCTCAAACAGAACAAAACCAATACTAACAAATCAAAAAAGCTCAATGATGAAACCTAATTTAAATCAAATAACCATTAAACCCTTAAAAAACACTAAAATTCAACACCCCCAATTAGTTGAATTACAAATTCAAAAAGAAAAAAAAAACAATAAATAAATCCAAATGGCGCGTAATGGAAATGGAAACCAGGAAACTCAGTATCGTGAATCCGTACAATGGATGAGTAATCGTGTTGTATGAATAACGGATCAACAGGTCGACAAAGTTTTCCACATGAACCTGCAAAGTTTGACGCGATTCACTTCGCGAAACAATTGATCTGATGATTTAGCGCCATTGTTCGTCTCAATCGTATGGGCTCAGGCCTCAAGGGAATGCTATTCACTACTGTAAATTAGTTTGAAGGCCATCGGTTAAAGAAGTAGAACTTATCTTCAAATCCTAACCGTTCATCTTTTATTTCTTAAATGTCACAATTAAAAATTATGGTTTATGGGTTTTGATTATTTAATAATAATTTAAAATTAAAATGTTGGCGGAATTTTTTAGGTGAGCAACAAGGGATAAATTTGTAAATTCCATGTTAATTGAGTTATATCGGTAATTATCATTAAAAAAAAGTACTTTTTTAATCATATAATTAGGGCAAATTTGTCTCAATTGCTCAATTTAAGTAAAATTTGAAGAATAACTTGAAAAAATATTTTTTTTAGAAGTTGCAAAAATTGGTTTTCTTAGCAACTCTCATCCCACGTTACGAAACGTGATATGTTAACTTTAGTCAAGTAACACATCCCGGTATATATCTTTTCAAGAAAATAAGCTATATTTTCTAACGTTTAGAATTGAATGTACACACTTAATATCTAAAATTTACGGTATATTTTTTAAAAAATAACCTTTTTTTTTATCTCTAAAGACGGCGGTGTAGGCAAGTATTATTTAATCAATTCAAATTTTGATTATACATACGAAAAATGTAATTCAATATGAGCATGGCTTATTGGCATCTCAAAATCTGACTTTAGATTTTGTTGAATGAGAATGGCATAGTCATCAAATCAAATAGAATTTATTGGCACACTTAGTGTACTCTATTCCCTAACGAATTAGCGACTAATACCATTATAAAACTCCTACAAAATTAATGACTTTTTAGGTAATCTCTTTAAAAGTGGATTGAGTCAAGCTCTTGAAGTCTCGTTTGAATGTCTGTTTCTATGCTCGTTAGTTGAATGGGGTCTAACCCCATCTAACCCTACTTAAGTCGACAGGGTTGAAATTCAAAGTCGGGAAGTTCATGTGAGGATGTACGATATACAACCAGCTTTGAAGCATGAAAATAGTATAACCATTCATTTTTCAATATGTAGTCTAACATCATGAAAAACTCAAGTATGTACTAAAAGAAAAGACTTCACTATGTAGTCTACAATTTGCTTTCAATATGTAGTCTAACATCATGCAATCCAAGTCAATTTGTTGAGTATCTCTTCCATTTCGGAATATTTTTTTTCTTTTTTTCTTTTGAGTACGACAACTACAGGGTGGGGGAGTGAGCCTCCGACTCCTAAGAATAAAGATCATACCAATACAACTGAGCCAAACACACTTTAGCAAAGAAATCAATTTTCTCTATCTTAGTCTGTTTTCTGCAACGAGCATTGCTTTCAAAGTGGATTTTCAATCATTTTCAATTCCTTCAGACAGCAGATTACTTTCTCTCAAATTATTGTACTTTGGCTAACCATGATTATTGATCACAAGTTATCTTGTTGATGATATAATTACAACCCCACACGAAAAAACAGGACGACTTATATCCTATGATCGATAATGCATGATAAGCTCAGAGAGTTGAAGTTTTAGAGAAGACCCCACAAATTACACAGTGAATGTTAAGATTGTTGAAGATCAGAACAGAACCATTGCATCCATGTCAACAAAACATCAGAGACCAAATTCATCTTTATTGACAATCAGTGCATTAGAAAAAGGCACTTTCAAGTTTATAAGTACACGAGCCGAGATGCGGAGATGATTGGCATCTTACATTGATTCATTATTAGTTCTAGCTAAGCATGTCATGCGATCAATGATTCTATATGAAGCAGAGAGGATATGTTCTGACCTTTACATTTTGAGTCGGGATTTTCCCTCTATACAGTTTACTCTGAAGCCTGAACTAAATTAGATATTCGGAATATACTACAAAGAGGGCATCTGGATAGTCTTTTGGAAGGCTGTTTATGTAGCGATGAAATTGCAACATGTCCTCCTTGGAAACGGTTTCGGTATCAACCACATCATCGCTGCACGTGAGCACCCATAAGTCCTCTGAGTTCACCCTCTTTAAGCTGCCACGACAAAATGGACATGATTCTGACCTTGTGTTCCTGTAATGTAGGAAGAAATAGCAATTGAGCACAGAGGTCACTACAAAGTGCTTCATAGACAATAAAGATGCTTAATAAGATTTCTTTTTACCAATTTCGGTAGCATTTGATGCACATTGAATGACAGCAATTCGGCAAAACCATCTTTGTACAGGGCTCCAAGCAAATACCACACTCGTCTTCTCGCTTCATATCAATGTTCATGAGTCTACCATCTTTATCACCTCTCTTCTTGCTAGACATCTCAATCCAGTGATGCCCTTCCTTGCAATCGTTCAGCTTATCCAAGCTACCATGGATTCGCTGGAGCGAAGGCAATATTATAGCTGGAATTCAAAACATGAGGAAACACATAAGATCAGACTACACAAAACTACTTAAAAAGAACAAATCATCAGCTAACAAACTTAACAAGTCAGTACCATAGAAGTCCCTAATAGTTGCCTTCCTTCCATGCCTTGATAAATTTCGTTTTTGTTTTCCCTCAGGATATACCTGAATTGATAAAAAGATCAACAATAAGATACCACAACCATACCGATACGGTTGCAGTTGAAAGAAACTTCATAAAATCATCAATCGACTACAACTACAAAAAACCAACAGACCTTGTACACAAGTATGTGGAAGAGGTTTAAATATCTTGGAAGCAAGCAAGTGCAGGAACAATCCATCCATTGTAGCAAAAACAGAACAATGGGAGCCAAGTGATTATAAACCAACTTCATTTGAAGATAGACACCCCCTTTTGCCATTGGGATTGCAGCTGCCCTAAAAGACCAAAAAAATCAAACAAAAAACAATCAGATATCTAAGAAGAACATCATCGAAACCCCAACAAACAACAATTATTTGGGGAAAAACCAAACTACCCTTACAATCACTTCCAGACAGAAACAAAACTAAGATGTCGATCATAACGATTGAAAAGGGGAAAATTAAGAAAAGTACTTAACATACAATTAAAAGGGAAAACTCACAAAGAATTAGCATACTGAATATCCGCTTCCAAGACTTCCAGAGAATCCTGATGAGAGAATTTCTCGAGCTGATAATACATAATCTGAAAGATTCTCTTCCCTTCTCTGCAAGAAACCGATGAAACCAAGAGAGAAAAAGCAAGAAAACCAAAACGCGGAGCTGGTTTTCTTAATGGGGTATGGCGAAAGAAGAAACCCTAGCTTAAAAACCTATAACCCAAAATCCCCAACAAAAGAAGAGACTCAAAAATGGAGAAGGTAAGCCCCAAACCCACTTTCGACCCCCAAAAAGAAGCTTTTTTTTTTTTCTCTAGCTTTTAGGAGCTTTGTCCTTTAGTCAATGGCGGGTGGCAGTGAAATTAAACCTTTGCTCAGCCTTTGTGGTCAGGAAAAAACTTTCATACAAGAAAGAACAAGTTTCAGCTGAAATATGATGATGATGATGATGATGATGATGATGATGAAGAAGATGAATGAATGGTAGAGTTCATCATGGGTTTGTTGGAGGATGGCTTCAATTTTCCTTTTTGATAAAGATTTGATTTTTTTCATTCTTATCCAACCAAAACATATTCCTTTATTGCTTGTGAAGCCTTTATTTTTTTAATAAATAAATAAGAATAAAATTTTTTTCCCTAACTTATATTATATATATTTTTCTGCCCTCCATTATTGAAAGGTAGAATTATTATTTTTAATTATTTTCATTTTTTTAATTTTTTAATGAAAATGAACTGTGCCCACTTAATTAATTTATGATTAGTTGGGCTAATTGATGAATTATGATGCTGTGCTAATGCTATAAGTTCATGCCCTATGTTTGTTAATTTTACCTAATCAAAAGGATGAGTTTGGCTCTAAATTTTATTGATTTTTATCAATCTCATGGACTTTTTAGATGCTTTGATCATTAGGAATAATATTTGGAAAGAAAAAAAAAAGTTTTCTTTTTATTCGAAAAATAAATTTCTTAATAATTACACACATTTTTTTAATCCGTTTGTGTTTCTAAAGAGATCGTTTTAAAAATAAATATGTTGAAAAAAACATCTATACTCGTTTTTTTCGTCTTTTTTTTTCCTCCTTTTGAATTCAATATCTAAAAGTCAAACTTTTAGTCTTT
Organism: Cucumis cinereus; assembly: GCA_037974625.1. Classification (NCBI taxonomy): domain Eukaryota; kingdom Viridiplantae; phylum Streptophyta; class Magnoliopsida; order Cucurbitales; family Cucurbitaceae; genus Cucumis; species Cucumis cinereus. Next base: position 4,013,732 of record JBBPDJ010000002.1, on the reverse strand, counting down.
TGTATGTTCGAATTGACAGTAGAACTAGATGTTATCGAAATCTAATTTGATGCAATAGAACCTCCAAAATTTAATTCGGTGTCTAATTTCTTTTAAATAAAACAAAACATTAATAAATAAATATTGTCATTTTAAATATAATGTAAGTTTTTGTAACCCATTAATAATTAATTAATTTAACTATCTAACCAATCATAATCACCTAAAAAAAGACCAATAATTTTTAATCATATTTTTATATTGTTAATTTTATGGAACCAAATGTCTATATCATTATTTGGTTGTTCAACTCCTCTATTGACTTTTTTAAACCTACACCAAAAATAAATAAATAATTTTTAACATATTTATGAATGCACTATTACATCGAGTTAAATTGCGATAACATCTAATTCGATCGTCAATTCAAGCATACCTTAATTGTTCGAGACATATGTCATTTAACATAAATGGAGAAGTTTGACTTTTAAGTCTACATTTGAATTTAGAATTATCGAACTTCTTACATTAAATTTTCTAATGGTCCACATGTGCAATTCCACAATTTGAACCGATAGATATGATGAATCCTTATTAGCGTGTGTTAAGCATTGTTCTAATCTATTTTATGTAACCTAATTGATTAATTAGATTTCATAATCTTCTCGTTTTTCTATGTCTATATGGTCAAACTTCTGAGATTAACATTTAACAATTGGTCACTTTACTCTTTATGACTCTTAGCACATGGCCAAAAGCACTGCTTTCTGCTTTTATATCAATGGCGTATCTTTACCTAATTCTACTTTCCATTTTAATAACATTTAATTAGTAATAATATGTAGGTTAAAAAAATATTGGCTCGTTCCGATATTTTGAATTTTGTTTTATTTTAATCAATAAAATTGATGATATTGATAGAAACTGATAAAAGTTTGTTAGTATGTATTATAAATAGAATTTGAAAGTTTGTTTTATTTTGTAAATATTTTTAATATTTTGTTATTTAAAATAATTTTCGTATTGTTATTGTAGTTTAACCAATATAAATAAAAAAAATTAATTTTAGATGGTTAAATTAAAGATTTATAGTATAATGACTAATTTTTTAATTTCTTGCATATTCATTAATTTTAGGCAATTAGAAGTGTTAAGAATTAAAATTTAACAAAGTTTAAAATATAAGAACTAAACTAGTATTATTAACTTAATATTACTTGGCACTTTCACTTTTACTGGCATATTTAAGTTTTTTTTTTTCTATTTAAGTCATAGAAAATAATAATAATAATAATAAATGATTATTTTCAAATACAACAAAATAAATCAAAATATTTATAAAATAAACCAAAATATCACAAATTATCTAAGATGAACAGTGATAGACTAAAACAGATTATTATGTCTGTATTTTATCACATATAAATTATAATATTTTGCTATATTTGTAAATATTTTCAAAAGTTTTGGTGATTCAACTCAACTTATATAACTCACGAGTATTGGACACAAAAAAAAATATTAGGTTCAAATCTCATACCTTTTATGATCATTAACATCTATTTAATAGTGATCAGATTTAAAAGGTAGATGTAAAGCAATGGCAATCTTTAGAGAATCTTTGGAGAGGAAACAAAATAAACAAATAAATCAAACAAATTCACTACATTCTAAGATCAAGTTCTAATATTATAATATTATTTTTAAATCAATGAGAAATTTATTAATATATATATATATAGGCATTGATAACATATCAGTCACTTTCCCTATGAACAATTTCAAATTATATTCCATATTCACTATAACCAAAGTTATGTCTCATCTGTTCAAAAAACCATATTAAAAAGTATACTAATTCAAGAAATAAGAGAATGATTAAAATGTGTTGTCAGTGTTCCTACTCTTGTGTTACTATCAAACAATATTTCAGTCACGTGTCGGTATCGTTTTATCGTACATTACCTGAAAAGTCATGTCGAAGTTGTTGAGGCCTTATCTTGCAGAAGGAAGGAGGGAACCGTCGGGGCTCTCGATTTCAAGGAAGGTAGTCAGCAAAGTTTTTCGAGATGATTGTGCTTTTAAACTGTCTGATGATAGCTTTTGGTTCCCTTCACTACCATGTTCTATCTTGATTGCATCTTGTATGGCTAAGATGACTTCTTGCATCCTTGGCCTGGAAACTCCATGCTGTTGCACGCACTGTATGGCAACTTCCGCGATTCTCCACACTGATTCTATTTTGACTTTTCCTTCTAAAAATGGATCTACGATGCTCGTCACGTCCCCTTTATGGACCAGGGATCTTGCCTGTAAAAACAAATTGATTGTCTAAAGACTCGAGAGCTGTGATAATGCGTCGAAAGTGAAGATCTGACATACCCAGTGAACAATGTTCAATTCATTGCCATAGTCTTCTGGTGAGACAGGTTTCTTCCCAGAGATCAGTTCGAGCAGCACGACCCCAAAACTATATACATCGCTCTTTTCGGTAAGTTGTTGACAAGCATAATACCTGTTATTTTCATATGTCCATAGTTATGCTTATGAGCAGGGGAAGGGGGTGAAATGTGTCATGGAAAAACAATAAAATTTGGCATACTCAGGATCCAAGTAGCCTACGGTTCCTCGAGCAACGCTTGAAACATGGGTCAAATCTTCCTCGGCTTGCCTCGAGAGGCCAAAGTCAGAAACTTTTGCCCTCATATTGATGTCGAGGAGTATGTTGCTAGTTTTTACATCTCGATGAATGATACTTGGGCTGCATCCCGTGTGCAAATACTCCAGCCCTGAAAAATGATCAATTCATTTCAACAAAAAAAAAAAAAAAGGCTTGAAAATGGAGTGTTAAAATTCAGAAAGAAAATAACATAATTGTTCACTAGGATGAACCTTTAGCTGCATCTTCTGCGATGTGCAGACGAGCCAGCCAGTCCAAGTGCTTTTGAGTCGTAGAACCTGCCGATAAATGATTAATGGAGAAAGACTGGAAAAGTGAACCTTTCTTAAGAGTGGACAGAAGAACAAACCATATAAGTGATCTCGCAATGTCCCATTATGCATGTATTCATAAACCAGTATCCGTTGATGTTCTTCTTCGCAGTATCCGATCAAAGGGACCAAATTTCGGTGATGAATTCTTGATAAGAGAGCAACCTGTTGATATTTACACGTTCGGTAAAATCGAGTACAATTTCACATGTAAACTGCATTCCCTCTCCCTCATTTTCTTTTTTAAAGTTGTTTAGTTAAGAGTATATAGTTCTTTCTTGGCAACATAAACACCACAGGGATCTTAAATGGATTAATCTGTGCGTAATCAAGAAAACGTTTGATTCATTTCTGGAAATATAAAGTCATGTAAACACAACGAGATCAATCCAAATATAGGCTGACGACCTACCTCAGTCATAAATTGTTGATTCCCATGTGTAGATGACTCGGCCATGATCTTGACTGCAACTTCTTTGCCGTCAATCATTTTCCCATAAAAGACTGATCCAAAGCTGCCTTTACCAATTTTCTTAGAGAAGTTATCTGTCGCTTCTTCCAGTTCGGAGAGAGATAAATAGTAGGCCATGCCTTCGTCCCCCTTCCCGATTGAGTATCCAGAAGAGCGTTTCGTGCTGATTTTCAGAGAACCACCTAAAGTCCACACGACATGACATAATTTAGAAAAAGTGGTGCTATAAGAGAAATATTAAGCAGGTTTCTCGAGTGGGAACCTTTTTTCTGGTAAGGCACTGTTTTTCTTCGAAGCTTGCGGAGTAATAGCAAACTTCCTAAAAGTAGAATAACCAGAAGCAAAAGCACTCCCAATGAAACTCCTAATATAAGCTTAGAATGCATCTTGTACCGTTCACTTTTGCGCAGCCCCACGTTACCGTCGTACCTGCAAGGTAAGATCACAAAGATGAAAACAAACACATCAGGACCCCTATTCATGTCCCATCCCTGTAGTTCTTATTAAGACTGCTCCTCTCGAGCGGAAATAGGAACTTCAAACACGTGAGTTGTTTTATCAGGTCTTACAATGTACAATCTACATAGACTTCGTGCAAGATATAGGTACCAACAGATTCATTTCTACTAACAAAAACGCACTCATCCATCGAGGCATGACACCCTCTAGATGTGTCCGGACTCTTAAGGTTATAACTTACTCAGGACATATGTAACTTATTTCTTTATGCTTTGTCCCTAGAAAAAGACAACCACATCCTCAAAGGCAGTTTAAGCCTAATGGTGGGGCATCAGTTGGAGTACTTACTTAAAGATGAGTTTCTTTGCCAGTAATTCTGAAGGTATTTCACCTGAAAACGTATTGTTTTGAATATATCTGCCACATATCATTCACACGGTCAATATAACAAGCAAGCCTTCAGTAAATGTTATGAGAGAAACAATAACCCAAACTTTCTATTCAACCTATTTGACATACAACGCTCAGAGTTAGAGATTGGAACATACAGTTCCTGTAAGTTGGGCAAACTACCCAGGTAAGAAGGCAATGTCCCCGTTAATTTGTTATTCTCGAGATGTCTGCACGTTCAAAGATCACAATGTTAAATCACGATGAAACATACTGTCCTGTTTCAAGAATGGAAAATTGTAGATAACCTCAAGTGCTTACAAAATCTTCAAGTTTATTAGATTACTCATGTCAGGAAGTGGCCCTGCAAGAGAATTTCCATCCAACCACCTGAAGAAAAGGAGACCATGACAATGAGTTGCAATGAGGAGAGGTTACGAAATCGGTGCTTTGCTTGAAGCAAGTTGGACTTACAATTCCATTAACCCATCCATAGTATTGATCTCTGGTGGAATTTCACCCTTGACATTCTTTCTGGAAAGCTCTCTGCATAAGAGGAGAAAGGATAGATATGCATGCATAGGTAAAATGCTTAATTTCCTTGAGTGCATATTCAACTTCTTAAATTTTCAATTAATTGGTACCAAAAGGCTTGAATCTTGCATTTCCTTTCTCAAGCAGGAGATTTCTCAACTAGCAACATACCAGAAATGCATGGTTTGAACCTCTAAAAATGATAAAAATAGAGCCATTGAAGTGATGAGAAAGTTACATTTTAGTTATTCTCGGTGGTTGCGTAGCAGAACAAGTCACCCATTCCCAGGTTGTTGGAACACAAGGATCTCCTATATTTGACCAAACATTCTCTGCTGATACGTTACGGAAGACATTCGCAACAGACTCTACAATTTGAGACAGAAAACACAAGTCAATCAACTTCAGTAGGGAAAATTTATAATCTGTCACAAATAAAAAGTTTGATAATATCACGAATCTTCATAATAAGATGTGATGATGAAGAATCTACCATCTCGCCCATCAGTCTTGGGAGCAATTTCAACATATCTGCTAATTTCCAATGCATTTAAAAGTGGTCCACGAGTCGAATCTCGAGTCTTGACGAATGAAAACGAAAGCACGAAACTCAGAGTCACGTTCATATAACTTGGTTCGTAAAGAGTATAGGTCCCATTGGCATTCTCTGCAATATTCACCACTGCATTACTCGAATCCGGAATGTTAGGTTCCTCCAATTTGAACTTCCGAGTCTCGTTCCAACCCAAATCTTCAATCTCAGCAAAATATGCATAAGCCCTAGCATTGGCAGGAAAATCATCCAAATTCAACCTGTAGCTGAGCACTCCTTTTGTGCCAAGAACTGCAGTTTGCATCACTTTAACAGGTGGATATTCTCTAGTCATTACATTAATATTATTCAATGTGCTAATTCTTTCTGTCCCTGGAGCCACCCCCACAAGATAATTCTGCCTCTTCTCAAGGTCTGAATCCCAAATTCTGTCATATGGATCATCTGGGTACCTAAGAAAAACAGATTCAAAGTACACCAAATAAGTAGTTTCCTCACCATTCAAACGAACACTTGAGCCATTGTTACGCGGTTGTGTGTCAGCTACGTTCACTTGAACGTAAGGAGAATAGTTTACTACTAAGCCAGAGTACATATCGGAGATGCCTCAAACCGTAAATAATGTAAATATGACAAATTCAAATACAACTTAGGTTTTGGGGCAGAACCCTTCGAACAAACTTACCTTATCGCATCCTTGGTTAAAGCACCAAAATTCACTCTAGCAGCTACTTCCAAGAAGAAACTATCTTCAAAATCTGTTGCATACATTGAAAGATTAAAAGGGCGAAGCTCAAGAGTGGATATGAATGGAGAACCAGTAGTTGCACAACATATGCAAACATCAAATGAATTTGAAGGTGCCCTGATGATCATCTCCTTCACATAAACTCTCGAAGCATCAAAAATAGTAACAGTAGACCACTTAGTTGCATCCAAGTAGAGCTGAAATTTAGGGTAAGTTTCTTCATCTTTCAAACTCCCATATTGGAAAGTTGCTCGAACCAAATACCTTCTTCTTTCCTCTGTTTTCAAGGTGTAACAGTACTTCTTGTCGTCGATTGGAAAGTCTCGCCGTGTTTGGTACTGCATCAAGTTTCCATTTGGGTTTTCCACCGGTGATGACCCACCGGCGTTCATAATTCCGGCGTCGGAAATCCATGCCAGCCCTGTAACTGGGTCGGTGTAATTCTTTGTCCCTCCACAATCTATACTGATGAAGTCTGTTTTTTTGGAGAAATCAGTGTTGTGGGGTTCATTTTAAACCAAATGGGTATGCATTTCAAACCATTGAACGGGGAAAAACAAAAATGAGGAACAACAGAGAGAGAGAGGAAAGAAAGAACATACCTTTAACCTGACAGTGGACAGAAGAAACGACGAGAAGAAGAATCAAACCCCAAAAAAGAGGAAACCCCATTTGAAGAACAAAGAGAATGAAGAAACCCACTGATTTTTATGGATGATTATGCATAACAGTGATCGTTATAACGACAACAGTGAGCTGAGTTTCGCTTTCAAAGTCACATGGTGTCCTCCAACTTTAGATGGGTTGAGCTTTCTATGTCCATTGTGTTCAATCATATCCTCCTTGGCGTAGATTTTGGGTTATGGAATCGTCTTTTTCCAACCCAAAACCTTTCACGGGCAAGTTTTTTAGATTTTTGTTGGTCCAATCCTAGAAATCTATCAAACTTACTTTTTTGGTAACGTCATCAACCACTCTACCGCTTAGAACTCATTCTCGCCAATTCTAGGAATCAAGTCACTTCACATTAACACCTTAACAATTAGATCATTTATACAAAAACTCAAGTATGAACAAGGCGTGGGTAAATGTTTATGGGAAAAGAAAGAAAAATGAAATCATTTGTTTTGATTTGGAAATGGAGAAAGAGAGGGGAGAGAGAAGGCATCCATTCAAATCCTCATGCAACAGTGAAGAATATGGAAAAAGCATAAACTTTTAGAAAGAAAAAGATAAAGGGAAGTGACAAATTGAAAATGATGGTGCACTACACACTACACACTACACACTACACACTACACACTACACTACACTTCTAAATTCACAAGATTTTATGAAGATAGGGCATTGATTGATAGAGAGAGCCATGCAAAAAAATATATATAATAAAATAAAGTAATAAATAAGATAAAGTAATAAATACAATATATTCTTGTGGCCTTTAATCAACTTTTGCTTTTAAGTTAAAATTACAAAATAAGTGCTTTTTCTTTCTCCACTTGGGAGGGACAGCTTGTCTGCAGCTTTTTAAAGCTTTGAAAAAAATGCATACACGGATTCGTTTTGGCTTTGGTCCCTCTCAATGACGAAATCTACTTCCATTTTTTCACCTTTGAATTGGTCAACCAATCAATTTCCTCCATTTTTTTAAATGGCTAGAAAATTTCTAGTACTACAGCCGTAAAAGATTTAATGTGATTTTTACAAATTTTAGTTCCAATAAGTAATTTTCATTTAATTACTTTGGATTGTTTACGTACGGACTTGTTAAACCCCACAAACAATTAGGTTATATTGTTACCATTACTGTTATGGCTAAATTTTTTTATTAATATTGACATCTTTATCGTCATTATTTTCATTATCGTTTGACCCTTAGAAGTCAAGGTTGATAAATTTTAAATAAACACAATTAAAAGAATTCGATTACATCAATAAAATTTTGGTACGTGTGGCCTAAATTCAATCCCTTGCCATCACGATATTCTAAACTCTATAAATTTATGACTAATCAAATATTTTGTATGAAGATTAACAATGGACAGTAGAAGAAGTCTTTAGGTAAACACTTCAATCAGGAATGATCAACATTTGATGCAAACTTATACCCCTACATGCATCAACAAACATATTTTACTCATAAATCAACAACCTTTAGCAACAAAATTGACTCATAACCTATGTTTTTCAATTGTTCCCTCCTGTTGTTAGGGTACAAATCAGTATTATGTAGGAATATTCTTAGGTGATTAGGTTAAACAATTTTGGTTGTAATGCACGTTCCCATTTTTCTTCAACCATTCTTCATTCCATTCCCATTTTCAATTTTGGTCGCTCTCGGTGTGTATGTTCGGTTCTTGATTCCATTTTCATCTCCAATCTTTCTTATAATCGATATCGTTAATCTTTGTTCGAGCTTCTGCTCATATCATTCCAGCCTCCAGGGAGCTTTACACGAAACATGTTTCCTGCAAAATTGTATATAACATATGTGGCATAGGGTATATCCCATAACAAAATATTATGGGTATATTTCACCGACCAACGTGATGGGTATATTTGACAAAGAAACCCAGTTTATTCCAAAGCTTCCAAACCCAGAAAAAAATTTACCTGTATTTCAAGTAAATGGTCAGACAAAAAGTGGACAGAGCCACAGAGGTTTAGATCATCACAAAATCACCGACAAGAGAGGTATGGTTTTAAATCGCCGGCAAGAGGAGGTTCGAAAATTGTAGGCAACAGTTTAAAATCAGAGGGGGGGGGGGGGGGGGGAACCCAAATCTAACATTTCTGCC
>JBBPDJ010000002.1:3953260-4004798 GCA_037974625.1 Cucumis cinereus | reverse complement strand
CCCCCCCCCCCCCCCCCCCCCCCCCCCCCCCCCCCCCCCCCCCCCCCCCCCCCCCCCCCCCCCCCACCCAAATACGACATTTGTGCCTGTCCATTAGGCTATTTAGGAAGAAAATAGTTAGTTTATGTCATTAGTGTAATTAGTATTTAGTCCTATTCAATTAGGCCATTGATGTTGAAATCTTTACATTGTAGGGATGATCTCCTTCTAAAGGCCCAACAGAAATTTGGCCCAATTTTTTTAAAAAATAAAGAGAACGGTATCATACTCAAATATAATTTCTTTCTTTGATTTCGTTCAAATTCTACCTCTCGCTTCTCTCACTCCTTCCTTGTATTCCTCATCAGTCATCACTGCAATTTTTTTAAAATAGTATATTTGGTAAGTCTCGTATGATAAATTGTACGAGATACGAGATATTGTACAAGGTACAAGATGAAATATCAAACGAGAAATATGTTTATACAAGAAATGAAAAGGAAAAGGTAGATACCTGTGATAATATGACAGTAAAGGAAATGATTCAGTCCAAGAATTTGGAGAAGAAATATCAATGAAATGCTTGTTAAAACATACTTTAGAAAGAAAAAAAACATCAAATTTAACTAAAATCGTTGAAATAAAAAATTTGTTGAATACTAAAAAAATCATAACATTTAAAGAGATTTGCTTGAATTAAATAAAAACATGAAAAAAAAAGTCATAATTAAGACCAAATTGGTCCAAATTTATATTGTTGAAATTTGATAATATGGTCCTTTGGGCTAACTACTCCTATTTTTTTCTTTGCTATAAATCCTAATATTTAATTCCGAATTTTTCCATTTAACTTTCGATTGAGAAAAGGAAGGATTTGACACTTGGTTTTGTATTCTTCATTTGATATAGCAACCTATCACAGATAGACTCGGATATTTTGCAACATTGGTAACTATTTAGGTTCATTTTGCTATATTTGAAACAACTTATTATTATAATAATAATTAATAAATATGACGGGCCTTGGTCCAAGGTAAAGGTCGACAGCCTAGAAATAAAATGACTCGTGTTGAGGAAGAGAGATGGTCCAACTGTTAAAATCCATGGAGGGTTCGATCAAAAGACAGAAGAAGATGGGTGTTGCTGGTCAAGAACCACTGCTCACTTTTAGGTGGAATGAAGTGGCGAGATGGGATCAAACTTGGTTAAGAAGAATCACAATTACGTCGTTTGTGTATTCATAGCCGTCTATTTGTTTTACTTTTAGCAATCAATCAATGTGTTAAGGAATTAGTTAATCCTACGTTTATCTTAACAATGCTTAGTTATTGGGTTTTGGGTTTTTTTAGCAAAGGAAGGAAGGTCTGACTTGGAAACAATGCAATCCCCAATTGCAGTTGAGAAAGTTAAGAAAAACAAAAGGGTAAAGACTTAACAAGAGAACCTATCCTTTTCTTGTCTTAAAGTGTTACAATGTTTGAAGTTTGAAATCAAAGCAAGGTTTACCCATCTCCCCATTCTTTTTCTTTTCATGTTTTCTTTTTGTTTTGATTACCCCCTTATAATTCTCAGATGACAGAACAAGGCCTTTCCACAAATACATTTCACCTTTTTTTCTCTAGATCATCTTCCTTTTTGTCTTTTTCTTTATCATTCGTTCTTCTGTTCTGTCAAATTCAAAGGATAAAGAATGTGGCCAGAACAACCCAAAAGGAATTCATTTAAAGAATCTCTTAAAGCTGTTGAAGCTGATATAAGACATGCAAATACATTGTAAGTATAATATATAGGCTTAACTCAAGAAATGTAAATACCTGGCAATATAAGGAGGCAACTTTTGGTGTGGTTCTGTTCTCACCATCTAACTCTTCCAAGTGATTTATTTCAATGCTCCTCCAATTTTCTGCTGGTAGTCTTCAATTGTTGGCGATGTTTCCATCATTTCCCCTAATTTTAAGACTTCTTCACAAGCTTCATCTTCTGGAAACTATAAGCTTTACCACAAACCCTCCTTTATATTCTAGAATCCAGAAGATTGCCATGGTTCTTAACTTCTGATATACAAGCCTTCTTGTTACATTGGTTGAATTACTTGTTTAGTACTGACATTGAAATATGGGGTTTCTCATGGGCTTTGAACCGTTTTGGCTTTGCATTTGCAGGGCAGCTATGCTACCGAGAGAATATGGTGGATTTTGTATTCAGATGAGATTGAATTACAGCCCATTTGCTCCGTTTCTTCTTCATTGGATTGAATGGATGGATTTCAATTGCACACATCCTGTTCCAAGTTTCTTGGGCCTTTTCCACATACTCTTGTACAAGGTAAGGTGTTTCCCTCAATTCTTGCAGCATTATTGACAACGTGACTTCCATATTCCCAAGCCTCGGGGAAATTTTTCTTTCTCGCATGAATGTTTCTAGCTGTTTAAAGAAATCTAAAGCCCCTTCAATGTTTACTCAAGTATGCAGGTATACGTCGATGGAAAACCATTGGTGTCGCCAAGAGAAAGAAAAACCACCCTCAAGGAGTTCTATGGTCCGTACTTTTCTCCTAGCCTTTTCTTTTCCAGAGTCAAACAGATTAGTTTAAAATAATTTACTATCAAAACCATGGCAGCTGTAATATACCCTTCACTTAGGCAACTTCAAAGTGGGCGTGTTGAGTCAAAAGAAGAGACTTCGTCTAGGAAGATAACAGAGGATGAACAAAAGCTATCGAATGAAGATCTTCAGAGGGATGAAGAGTGTGGGATATGCATGGAGAACTGTAGTGATGTCGTCTTGCCATATTGTGGTCATTCCATGTGCCTCAGCTGCTTTAAAGACTGGTAATCTCAATAGTAACCAATTTACACCAAATCTTCTTTCTTCCTACTTCAAAGTCTCTGTTGTGCGCCTTTCTTATCATTAGTTAACAAGAAATCTCCCTCTGGTAAATCATGTCTTCAGGTGTGCCAGATCGCGTTCCTGTCCGTTCTGTCGTAACTGTCTAAACAGGTTGAGCACCAGGGATCTATGGGTGCTTACAAGCAATACTGAAATCATCGACTCTGAAACTCTCGCCAAGGAAAATCTATTACATTTCTACCTATATACCGAAAACCTCCCACTGTTTCAACCAGACATTAATATTTTTATACCAGATTACATGTTGTGATGCATCAGAAGAAAGAAACATTATCCGACTCCTTGACAAGACTTGTATATATCTTCAATTGAGGAGCCCCCTTCGCAATATGGGAGAAAAAATTCTGGAAATGTACAAATTGGATCGTAGGAGATGTCAGAACAATGGCTTCTCGACTACGAGACAGTCATGTAGATCATATCCAAACTATTGTGTAAGCTTGATTCTCTGCTAATATCATATGTACAGAATCACGAGATTCCAAGATAGAAAGATAGAAAGAGAATGAGAAAGCATTTATCTGTATGATTCCTACAGCTAATCCAATGGTTTCCTTTTCTCCTTTCTCAGCGCTTGCATTCAGTGACATAGTACAAATTCAACGTGTCTGAACATGTTCTGTGGACCTTATACCACATGAGTTACTGATAGAGCATTGTCATTTCAACAACGTAATCAACTTCAATTTTTTTAGTAAATAACTCAACATAATACAGATGGGGCCATATCAATGAAAGTAGATTAAGAATAAGGTTAAGTATAGTGTGATAATTGATACCACTGGTGGCTGGTGTCGAGTTCAGACAACTACAAGACACTGAGCCATCCTTGAGGGAGCTTGTTCCCCAGATGCATTTTGATTCTGTTGTGGGATCGGATATATTTTTGTTTAAATCATAAATTAACAGACTAACTCAGTGAAGGAAAAACTGGCTTGTCGTTCCTGAAATTTATCTGTCCAAACAGGAAACTTGGGTCTGATTAAATTGTTGTAAATTAGTGAAAGCTTCTTGCTTCTAAATAATCCATTGAGGGTTTTGTTCACACAGAAGTATTGGCTCTACTACTTAACTAGGCAACAGATAGAGATAAGAGAATCATCTGGAAACAACTTACACTTGAAGAGTGGCATTCTGATTCATCTCTCCAAAACTCTAACATGGTTTTCATATTGAGCTTGATTCTCTGAAAGCAAGAAATCAAGAACATAACCCCTGAAGTAAAGTTTCAGCTACTGAAATTCAATCCAGACAATAACAAAAGGAATCACGGATCTTCAAAATTCTGATGAACGAATTCTCTCAAAATTCAAAGCAGTTGCGTTTAACAGGTAACTAAAGGTATCATTCCATCAGTAATGCCAAATGTTTACATCGAAGCTTTGTTGAATACAGATTACAAAAGCCAGGATGAAATTGCAAGAACTTCATCTTCATAACTGTTTACATCAGGTTCTTTGAAACTGAAAGCAGCTAAAAATAACTACACCTGCTCTTGAAAACTAATCCCAACTCTTCACTGGACATTAATGTCCACAATTTTACTTGTAACCCTAGCCTTTGGTATTGTTATGTACAAAACCCCATCTTTTACCTCTGCCTTAATCTGCTCAAATTGAACATTCTCAGGCAAAGCAATTCTGCTACTGTATCGTCCATAGCTTTTAGCAGACCAATCTCCTTCTTCTTCTTGTTCAACCTTCCCATTTTCTTCACTAGCCTTCTTCACCTTCTCAGCCTTCTCAGCCTTCACAACCAACATCTTCTCCTCCACCCACACCTTCACATCGTCCTTCGTCATACCCGGCATGTCAAACCTCATCTTATACTCATTTTCCCCTTCCTTAATCTCCCATGGAGTTCTTCCTCTACTGTACCCAGCTCCATCGCTCGTAAATGGAGGCGATGGCCATGCTCCCGAGTAAGCAAAAGGATCATCCATTATCCTCTCCATTGTCTCCATCATTTGCTGTACCGTTCTCGCCGTCGGAAATCGATCCCAAAGCCCTTGAAAAAACAAACAGACACAAACAATCAACAAAAACAAACCAAAAGCAAAGGAGAGTTAAACATTAATTAAAACTAGCAACAAAGGTTGGATTAATTACCAATAGGAGCAACAGGAGCTACTCGTTTCTTCGGTGGCTGAGTTGTCATTTGTTGTTCCTTTCCGATAGTTCTCTGTAAGTGATCGAGATTTTCTCTGCCATCCCCTTTCACGGCTTTGATGCTACTTCTACGAGCAAGCTTCTTGAAATCATTGGAGGCTTTGGTAGGGGTAAAGGAGACGAATGGAGTCAGATTTGATACAGCTTGAGCCATTCAAACGGAACGAGAAATGTGAACTTAGAAATGAAGAATGTGTGTAGTGAATGTTCTGGTGAAGAGAAATCCGCCATTGTTGAAGCTATAAAAGGATGGAGAAGGAGTGTCTAGAGATGGAAAGAACTGGAACCTCCCTTCGTTCTAGATTTCTCCAGAAGTTGGAGCCATCCAACAGAATTATCCTTCATCGTCATTCACGGATCATTAAAAAACAAAAAATTAAAATATTATATATTTAAGAGTAATGATTAGATGCTTTCCAGACTGTATTTATTATTTTTCATATATCCACCACACAAATATAAAATTAGAAGTTATCCTTTTAAAAAATAGTTTTTAATCATATTTTTGTGTGGTAGATATACGAAAAAGTATCTAGATGGGTGCATCCGCAATATAACAAAATATTTTTTTATATTTAATTAAGATCATTAATTTATTATTAAGTGTCTATTAGTGATAACTTGTGACACTTTATTTAAAAAATATTTTTAGCAATTTGATCATTTAAAATAACTTGTAACGATTCTATTACTCTAGTTTATTATTATTCATTATAAATAATGTTAATAAAGTACGTGCAGTTTCTACCACTTTATACTTCATAAATATATATGATATAATGAAATATCTTTCAAAGAAAAAAAACCATAAAAGTAGTAACGGACGAAGTGATTTGAAATGTAATAACTATATCCAAATAGTGTTTTGTTGATATAAAATATATTTATTCGACTTTCAAATAAACTCGAATAATCAACACTTTTATACATGGATCACATCCATACCTAAATTACTACACTAATAGTCTAATATATGTAACCTCTTGCATCCAATGAGTTATGTCCCATCGACATAAATTTGCAACTCTATTACGTTCAACATACACTAAATGAAAAGTCTCCATCGAAAAAATAGTCATTTACTAAAAATATAAATACACAAAAAGAGAATTGTAAAAAAAATTCAACTTTCTCCTATTTTAATATAGTATATATATAGAGATGGATTACCTTAAAAGTTTGAAATCGTTTTATTTGTAATTTTTTTAAAACGTTGTTATAGACTTCGATTATTATTTGTGTTGTACATTATATCGACCCTTCCACGTAAGAAGAAAAAGAAAATTTTAACTTCAATTATGGGCCAGGCCCTAAAATAAAATAATAAAAATAGATAATTTATGCTCTAACTTGAAAATAGTAATTTATATGTTCAAATTATATCTCTAAATTTTGGAGTTGTTTAATGTATTATGTAGCTTTTAATTTTTTATTTGCTTCAATCGACTTTATATTTTTGTATTTAATATCTCATATCACCATTTATCGATATCAATATTTTAAAATTATTATTTGTAAAGATGTATCTCTCGTAGATTTAGAATTTTAATTATTATGGTATATGTATATTTGTTATTTAGAAACAAAAAAAATTATTATTATTATACAGTTGGTATTTTTATTTAGAAAAGTGTTAAAAGAAACAAATATGTTAAATTTCAAATTATAAAAAATAAAAAATAAATTCAATTTTGATATAAAATTAACATACCAACTCAAAATAAAGTGAAAATAAGAAGAAAAAAAACGCAAAAAAAAAAAAAAAATCAAGAACCAAACCTATAATAAATCGATCAAAACATTAGGTTTAATTTATGTTAAGAAAGAAAATGACATACTTTATAATTAAGGTCAAAGGAATTATTTCATTAAAAAAAAATATATGTCATAGAGATTTTGAATTGGAAATGTCTTCCACTACCACAAAATATTTGTGTTATTTATGAGAAACTTTGCATCCATTTTAATTAATGTATTATATATATTCAATTACAGCTAATAGTAATTAAAAAACACTAATTTCCTCATTAATTAAAAATTGTGAAGCATTGACAATTTTTCTAATTGAAATGTCAACTCATTGACACCACACCTTGTCTCCCTGTTTTTTGGAGTAAAATTAAAACGAACGTGGGGAAGGATCATACGTTAATATATACATTTTTTTTAGAATATTAGGATAAACGGAATTCAACCTTTGACTTTACAAGAGGAAAAAATATGTATCTGTCAGTTGATCTATACTTAATTTTACCGATGTGCATGTTTTGAGTTTACATAATATATGTGATTATAAGATAATTCAAATCACTTTATAGATATCTAACAGACTGTTTGAAAAATAATTAGAAGTCAAAGTTGAAGAAGTGAATAACAAATGAGACATCGTATAACGTATTACTTTTTCACGTACTATATGTCATTAGACACTACTTAATTACATTGGTTAAGACGTATGCTATCATTGTGAGTACTCCACGTGTGGTCTCATAGTACGAGTTAAAATATTAAAATATTTCTATCGTGATTACCTACAACAAAACTCCAAATTATATACAACAATAAAAGCCAACCTTCGAACTAAGTGATTTTTTGTTATAATAACGTATCTTATCCATAATAATGATCGTGTACCGGATTTTGTTTCTCTCTTTTTAATATTACTTTATAATTTGATTAGGCCTTCTTAGAGAAAAGTTACTTAACGAGGACAGAGAACCAATGTATGAAAGTTTATCTTTATATAGACTCCCCCGTCAAAAGTGCTTCAGTAGATAAATTATCTTTTTCCTTAATTTGCCCAATAAAATAACTGACCTACCTAAAAGATTAAAGAGTAGATAATGTAAATAATCACGTTAACAATAATATTAAACTCAAATTAAATATAACAAATTGAGAGAATAAATATAAAATCATCAACATCTCTAATTTGTTAATAGATTTTACACTTTCTTGTGAATCAAGTTTTCGAAACAAATGAAAGTGATAAACCGTAAAATTTAAAAGAGTTGGTGGTGAGTCAATATTATATTAAATTGCCACTAAATTCTTTACATTATCTTCCTAACACATAGATAATCCAATGAAGAATTAATCAACAAAATATAACATGTGCAATCAACTGACTTTTACAAGTTATCGTCACGTTGTCATAACTATTTTTACATAAAAGTATCTTAACTAAAAAAAACAATAACACGACGGGACAGTAAATAAAATTTCGATAATATTTTTGTCAATCAATAACATGAGATTGAGACGTTCGAACATTCGACAAATCAATCAAATAGTATACATCTTGATTAGTTAAGCTAGATTAATATAAATATAAAGATAGAAAGACGCTAAACATGATTATGTTACGGACTCGAAAAGTCTCCTATGATAAATAATTAATTAGGGTTTGATTTGTCACTACAAGTTGGATGATTTGTTTTTGTTAATACTCTTCTAATCAAAGATATGCTATGAAGTATATGAAGATTGTAATATAAAATTCATTAATCCCAATCACAAAGCAATTGGAAATGTTCAAACATTTATTATTATTATTATTATTATTATTATTGTTATTGTTATTATTAAATACAGATTTGTTATGTTTTCTATACATATTATTTTAATATAGTGAACCGTAAAAATTAATTATTTAATTAAACTCGAAACGTACAAGTTATTAAGCATTGACTTTTTCAGTAGAAATTTCTTGTTAATAGCAGTATAAACCATTTTAAAAGTAATTTGGCAATTAGAAAATTTTAATTTAATTAGAAAATAAAATGATTGATTTTTTTATTATTATTATTATTGTTTGTATGACTAGATACTATGATGATATGTTCTGGTTTAGTTTATAATTATAATTACATAAAATTTGAATTATTTTTTTTTGCAAATTTTAATGTTTTTATTAAACATTATGCATATTGTTGTTGTTAATATTATGAATAGATATTATGGATTATTATTTATTTTTTATTTTAGACAAATGTTTTTTACTATTTTTTTCTTAATTGATTAGAAAAATTATATAAAAAGATTTGTCTCATAGACATTGAGAAAGCTTTTGGTTCCTACATATATTTGAAGAAATAATATTATAGAAATACTTTTTTAAAAAATACTGAAAACCAATTAAAAACAAGTACCAAATAATTAAGTTATAGTTGTCTTGTTTTTTAAAAAAACAAACAAACAATTTGAAACGGTACATTTAGAGATTATTTATAGAGCTGAAATGTAACCAGGGTTACCGAAAATTATATGAATATTGAAAAACGTGAGTAATCGAAAACGGAATGAAAATGAGATTGTGAAGCATATAAACAATGAGAAAGAAGGTTGAATCGAAAACAGTCGTGACAGAATAAATCTTATATTACAAATTAGACCCAAACGTTCAATTTAAACATGGAATTTGATTACATTACATTACAATCTCATGTGAGAAAAATAAACGAGTTTAATTATTTATTTAAAAGTAGAGCAACTTATTTTGTAGGTAAAGTGCGAAGTTTGCATGGAACTTTAATTATATAAATAAATAAAAAAAACTCATATTTTATGATTGTATACGACTACGTAATGTCCGAAGTTGAATCCGTTAAATTTAATCTCAAGTTGTGTTTTTTAAAATTAAAATTGATTCCAATGTCAACTTTTTCAAAATCTAAATGAAAATGCCAAATATACCCTCATTGAAAAAAAAAATTGATATTCAAAGTTCAAGCGAGGTTTATTTAGCAATAATTAGCATGCACCGTCTTTAATTTATCATTTTTACCGTTATTATAATAAAAAGAAATATGAAAAATGTCAATTTATATTTCTGAAATTTGAAATTTGTATCAATTTAAACCTTAAACTAATAATTGTATTAATTTAAACCCCGAATTTAAGAAATTGGATCAATTTAGACCTAGACTCTTACAAGTGTACCAATTTAGATCTTTAACTTATATAAATGAATCATTTAAACCATTCATCATGTATTACTTGAACACACTTATGAAAGTTGAGAATGTAAATTGATACATATATGAAAGTTGTTTAAATTGATGCATTTATAAAAGTTTAAATCGATACAACTATTAGTTTAAGGTTTAAATTGATACAATCAGAAGTTTGGAATTTAAATTGATATAATTTTAGTTGATACAACCCCTAAAATTTAAGGGTATAAATTGATAATAATAATAAAAAAAAACTTAGCTTATATTAATTAATTCCTAACACGTATAAATTCTTATGAAACTAAGCTAAATACGTGTGAAAGAAATATTATGAAATTTAAAATCAAATACCTTGCTACAATAATAATAATAAATAATAATAATAATAATAATTATTATTATTATTACTACTACTACTACAGGTCATTTGAACTCTTTGTTATTGTACTTACGACTTAAAGGCTTGAACAACTTGATGTTATCGAGCTGACTCTGAATGAATGAGCTCATGAGATTCAACCGATAAACCATTTGCTGTTACTTTTCCAGCCACTCTGTTCGATATTCCTTCCTCTAGATGTTACCTTCTTTCATCTATATTAGTCTTATTAGATGAGTTCGCTCCGTAAATTTTATTTAATTGACTTAATTCGGTAATCCAAGCTAAAGGTTATACTAATAATATACTCACAAATCACCTTGACACCCCAAAAAAATTATTTTTAAAAAAAAGAACACACACTAATAAGTAAAAATAAAAATGGAATTTTAATATAATAAATTAACTCGTCATTATATCAAATTATACTTTGGTGTCTATCATTGTTACAAGGAGTAGGTGAGTGGGAAACAAAAATTGTAATGCACATATACATACATACATACATACATACATACATACATATATATTATAACCGATTCAGCAAACAATTAATTAAAACTGGAATTATATTATTTATATGATGACGTGTTATCTTCTCCATTTTACTTTGACTTAGTTTCATGCACTTCTTCATAAATTTGGATCCAAAACAGAGCTTCATTGTCAACCCCTTCCCCTGAGTTTGTCTTCTTTACATTATTCTTCCACTTTCCAAATTTCAATCAATCATGGACGTCCAAATCCAAATCGTTTCAAAAGAAACAATCAAACCCTCTTCTCCGACACCGGATCACCTCCGCCGTTATACTTTATCCTTCCTCGATCAAGTTACCGTTGATGTCTACAACCCAATGGTCTATTTCTATATTGCCGGCTCCGGCTCCGCTACCCCTTCCGAAATCGCCGACCGCCTAAAGAAATCCCTCTCCGACGTCTTGACCCATTACTACCCTCTCGCCGGTAGACTCAACTACGATGAGTTTTTCATCGACTGCAACGACGATGGTGTCCCCTTCATCGAAACCAGAGTCAACTGCCCACTCTCTGATGTGATGAACACGCCATTTCCTTCCGAGTTAAACAAATTGCTTCCATTTGAATTGGACAAGCTTGACGACGTTTCAATGGGGGTTCAGTTGAATGTGTTTGAATGTGGCGGCGTGGCTGTTGGAATCTGTGTTTCTCATAAGATTAGTGACGCTCTGTCTTTTTTCATTGTGGTTAATGGGTGGGCGGCGTATTGCCGAGGAGAGAAGGACGCATTGCGAGCTCATTTATCGTCGGCCGAGCTGTTTCCGCCGACAAAGACGAGTGTTCACAACACGAGGACAAGTATTTTCAGAGAGAGAGTAGCGAGACGGTATCATATTGATGCGGCAAATGTTGAAACTATTAGAGCTAAATATGCAGAATGTCCTGCCATGGAAAACCAGAGGCGACCTTCGAGAGTTGAGGCTTTGTCTACTTTCATCTATAGCCGTTTTATTGCCGCCATTAAAGCGGTAACAACACCTTTATAAACTTCTTTTCAGTTTAATTAGGAAAAAATAAAATTGTGATTAATTGTGTATTACATATAATAGGTTTCAAACGAGGGGTTGGAAAATGGAAGCTCGGAATCAGAGAAAAAGATATTCCTAGTATGTCACTCCGTAAATATACGCTCAAGACTTGACCCACAGGTCCCGGATTACGCATTTGGAAACTATTATCGATCCACATTTGCAGTTCCTTCAGAGGAGATTCTTAAGGACGAGTACTGTTACGATCTTGTGAAGCAGGTGAGGGAAGAAATTGGGAAGATCGACAAAGATTATCTGGATAGGCTTCAAGAAAGCTCAAAATTCATCGAATACATGAAAAAGACAGCCACCCACTTCTCCACCGGCGAACTCATCTCTTGCTCCTTCACTAGCCTTTGTCGGATGCCGATCTACGACATCGATTTTGGGTGGGGGAAGCCCGATTGGATAAGCTCCCCAGCCTTGATCTTCAAGAACCTCTTCGTCTTCATTGACAAGAAAGATGGCGATGGAGTTGAGATTTACGTTCATCTCAAACCAGAGCACATGAATAAATTTGAAGCTGATAAAGAGTTCCTTAAGTATGCGAAATTGCCTTCTAATTAATCATTTTATTGTCTAATTTATGTTAATCATCGATTTCATTTGTCTAATTAAACAAGATGAAGAAACCAATAAGAGCAATGTTTGTTTGTGAAATTGTTAGTGGTGAAAAAGAAAATAGCACCTTAGAAAGTTATGGATAATTGTAATGTAAGTTCAAATTTTGATTTGTCATTAAATTATTGTTTAATGAATGTGTGTTGGATCACTGTCTTTTTTTTATTTATTATTATTTTTTAACTTTTATTTAAAAATAAATAAATTTTCTAATATATATATATATATATATATAGGTAGAGAGTGGACAACAAGATTGAAAATATTTTTGATAAAAAAAAAAACAATTTAAAATACACTTTAAAGATTATTTCCAGTGATTTGTCTAACACATTTTAAAATTAAATACTTGAAAATGTGTATTCAAATGCATCCTTAATCTTAATTTTAAGAAAAATTAAAATTTGAGCAAATGTAGCATTCTAAACGAATACATAAAAAAAAATACAACTATTAAAAAAATTATATTAGCGAGACACTTTGGTATTCATAAAAAAAATGACTTTAAAAGAATTATTTAATGGGAATTTCTTTTAATACTATCGTAATATGAAAATTATTTAATATTACATTCGTTTATTGCTTGTCACCAAAGTGACATTTAAAAATTATACAGAGTTCACCAAATAAATTAATAGTAATTTAATAAGCGGCCAATGTTGTTATTACTGTTAATGACGAATTCTAAAATAAAGGATAAAAGAGTCAAAAGGAGAATAACCCAACTACAGATGACACACGTGAATATGTTTTGTCTAGCCAAAATTTGGCATCAACAACGACGATAAAAACAATAATTCTTCAAAATAATAATAATATTCCATTTTTGCCCTTTTAGTTGATAATCATGGGGTTATATGATGTATTTTACATTTAAATTATTAAATAATTTTTGCTATTTATTTTAGTTCCAGTTGAGTGACTATAGATATCAAGGGAAAAAAATCACATCCATATAATTCACGTAAAAAAAAATTTTAAGAAAAGAAATCAAATATTTTATTTAATTTTTAAATATTTTCTAAAATTGAAAAAAGAAAATCCAGATCTAAGATTTATTGAAGTTCACGTTAGAAGAGATTTATTAAAAAAGAAAAAAGAGTATAATTATTTGTAAGGAAATTAAAACAAAAATAAAATATTGATACTTTGTTAAACCTTTGACAGGTCAGAAGATATTTTTTTAAAAAAATCAAATTTTTTTTATAACTAATATTTAATTATATTTTATCTCTAGCTAATATATACCTAAAAATCCACTTTAAATAAATTGATTTTTGTAATATAAAAAACAAAATTACATTTAATTATATGTTATCCTTTTTTTTTTTTTAACAACTTACTAGAAATATGTTTCCATTTTTTTTTTTATAAAAAATATTAGTTTTTTTCTTTAATTTTTTTACTATAAATAATAAATATTATTAGTCGGTTTGTTCTTTAAATTAAGAGATCCACAAATTCAATTTAAAAACTTTAAAAAGAAAACAGTTATAAAAGAGTATATTAATTTTTAACTTTTTTTAATAATATAATTTTTGTTTAGTATTACGAAACACGTGTATTGTACGTAGTTTAAATTAGTCTATAATACGTCTAATATGTAAAAATAAATATAATATAATTAAACTTAATTGATAAGTGTGGGGGATAAATTTGAATTATGCATTAATTTGAATTTTAAATTATGCTTTTGGTGCAATCATATTTACTACTTACAAGAGTAGGTGAATGGGAAAGGAATACCCAATCCACAAACTAACTTATTCAAGAAACAATTAAATAAAGAAAAAACACCCAAAGTAGTATTACTCTTAAATAAAATAATACATTTTCTTCAAAAATAAAATATTCATTAATGACAACTATTAATATACAACTCTAACGTTGTTGTTTGTGCTAAGAATCGACGATTAAATATGGACAAAAAAATAGAAAGTTGAAAAGAATTAACACAGTAATTGTGTGGTAACCACGTCCACGAGTAGAGGGAACAATTTATTATTAGAAAAAACAATTCATATTACAGATCAAAATTCCTTTTAGAATTAACAAGTTTATAATAAATATAACAAATAAAAAGTTTATGTAAATATATAACATAAATATATATTTAGAGGATTATTACTTATGATTAGTAATATATAATATAAATATATATTTTAGGGGATATTTGAATTTTGTTTCAATTTGGTCCCTGTAATTTGATATTTTACATTTTTAAACTCAATTCTTCATTAAACACTCACTTATGAACCTTGATGTCAATGTTTATTAATTAATTTAAAGTAGTTATGAAGTAAAATTTTAATTTGATTTCAAAAGTGATGAAAATGAGAGAAATTTAATTAATTATAATTCGTTTAGTTATTCTAAATTTATTAACATATACCAACATAAATGATGAAAATAAGTATTTAACCAAAGATTGAGGTTAAAAATGTAAAATAATAAATTTTAGAAACCAAATTGAAACAAAATTTAAATATCACTACTAAAATTGTAACATTTTAAAATTTATAGACTAAATTAAAATTAAACTCAAAACTCAAATGTGTAACATTTTGAAACGTTAAACACAAATTATACCCGATCCACGAAGAGAGTATTTTTTACCAAGATTTTTATGTGATATTTTTGTTTGCTTAACAAGTTAACTTACAAAACCTTGTCAATATATTATAATGATGACGTGTTATCTTCTCCGTTTGACTTTGACTCAATTTCATATACTCATTGTCCATAAATTTGAATCCAAAACAGAGCTTCATTTCCATCGCTTCCTCTGCGTCTATCTTCTTCACATTGTTCTTTCACTTTTCAAATTTCAATAAAAAATGGCCGTCGAAATCGAAATCCTTTCAAAAGAAACAATCAAACCCTCTTCCCCAACGCCGAAGAATCTCCGCCTTTACAGTTTATCATTCCTCGACCAAGTCACCGTCGATGTCTACAACCCAATGGTCTATTTCTACCCCGCCGGCTCTGTCACCCCCGCCGTTATTTCCGACCACCTGAAAAAATCTCTCTCCCACGTCTTGACCCATTACTACCCTCTTGCCGGTAAAGTAAACTACGACGAGTTTTTCATAGACTGCAACGACGACGGTGTCCCTTTCATTGAAACCAAAATCAACTGCCGACTCTCCGATGTAATGAACACGCCGTTTCCTTCTGAGTTGAACAAATTTCTTCCCTTCGAATTGGACCAGCTTGACGAAGTTTCAATGGGAGTTCAGGTTAATGTGTTCGAATGCGGGGGCGTTGCTGTCGGGATCTGTGTTTCTCATAAGATTAGTGATGCGATGTCTTTGTTCATTGTGGTTAATGAGTGGGCGGCGTATTGCCGGGGAGAGAAGGAGGTGGTGCGGGCTCATTTGTCGTCGGCGGAGCTATTTCCACCGACGAAGACGAGGCTTTACAACACGAGGACGAGTATTTTCAGACAGAGAGTGGCGAGACGGTATGAAATTGATGGTGGAAATGTTGAAACTATTAGAGCCAAATATGCAGATTGCTCTGCCATGGAAAACCAAAGGCGGCCTACGAGAGTTGAAGCCTTGTCTGCCTTTATCTATAGTCGTTTTATTGCCGCCATTAGCGCTGTAAGTCCCTAAAGCCTCTAAACTAATATGAGCTGGAGAATGAAACTAAAACTGATTAACTTTTTGTTATATATTGATAGGTTAGTTGTGAGTTGGAGAATGGAAGCTCGGAATTGGAGAAGAAGATATTCGTAGTATGTCACTCTGTAAACATACGTTCAAGAGTGGAGCCACGAGTCCCAGATTACGCATTTGGAAACTATTATCGAACCACGTTTGCAGTTCCCTCCGAGAAGATTCTCAACGACAATTACTGTTACGATCTTGTGAAGCAGGCAAGGGATGAAATCGGAAAGATCGACAAAGAGTATCTGAAAAGGCTTCAACAAGGTTCAAAGTTCCTCGACTCCATGAAGAAGACGGCGGCGCAATTCTCCACCGGCAAACTCGTCTCTTGCTCCTTCACTAGCCTGTGTCGGATGCCTATTTATGACGCCGATTTCGGGTGGGGAAAACCGGGTTGGATCAGTTCCCCAGCCTTGATGTTCAAGAATCTCTTTGTTTTCATTGACAAAAAAGATGGCGATGGAGTTGATGTTTACGTTCATCTGAAAGAAGAACACATGAACAAATTTGAAGTGGATGAAGAGTTCCTCAAGTATGCCAAGTTGCCTTCTAAGTAATATTTCAGTGTCCATTTTTTCTGTACAGATAATATATACATACATGTATACGTATACGTATACGTATACATACGTATTTCATATTGTATGCTCTTCAGTTTATTCTTATTGTTTGTTTCTGAATTTGTTAGTCGGTGGTAGAAAAATATACCACATCATAGTAATGACGATAATGCAAGGCATAGATGTTTTCTTTCTCTTGCGAAAGTGTGTATGAAATAAGATGATAGATGTCCGACATCTTTAGATTACTATGTTTGTTTTGTATGAATATTTTTGTAAATGTTCGAGAATATTTTAATAACCGTGTTTAATTACCACTGTTTATTGATTTATAATTAATTTGATATAATTTGAACTTATACAACAAATTTGATGAGAATGTCCTAAACTTAGAAAACTCATGTTTCCTCAAGGCATCTAAAAGTCTCCAAATGCCCTCTATTAGCATATCTTATAATGTTTAAGAATCTTCATATGTCAAAGACATCTTATAAGAGCCCAAAACAAGCATGATAATTTAGAATACCCGTGAAACAAATAGCTCTAAATGATTTGATTTGTCCCTTAGTTACCGTTTTGCAATCATTAAGAAAAATAGCAATGATTAGGTGCATCCTTCTACATGCTTCTCATCTATTCACCACACAAATATAAGATTAAAAGTTACTTTTTTTAAAAAAAAATGGTTTTAATCATATTTTGTGTGGTAGAAATATGGAAAAGTATCTAGATGAGTGCTTCCACGATGCATCCAAATATTATTTCACGAATTTGAGTAGGATCAAAAGGTGAACATGCCACGTGAAAGAAATAGATGACGTACAAATCTATTTGATAAAGATCTCAAACCGGTTTGATGATCAATTGATTTTTGAAATTGGAGGGCTAATAAACAATTGTTTTCATTGTTTTATTATTCTCCTAACTTTTTATTTTATAAAATATGAAATTCTTTTCTTGTATTTTATTAATATAATATTTTTGTTATTTTTCTTCATTTTATTGGGGATTAACAAGTACATTTAAAATATTGATATATTTTTATCAATATGATTTTTTTAAAAAAACTTAAAATAAATTTACTTGTATTTGAAAAAAAAAATTTGTTTTTCTTGTAAACTCTATCAAAAGCAAGTATGTGTATATATATTACATACACATAGCTTTGAAGATTTGATTTGGTTTGCGTGAAACAATGTTTATAGACTTAGTCTTTAAAAGTTAAGGTTTATTTTCGATAATCATTTGTTTTTTTAATAAAAAATTCAGCTTATAAATACTACTTTTGTATTAGATTCTCTTTGTTATTAGGTAATACTTGGGTGCATCCAAATTAAAAAAAGGACGTTACAAATAGAAGAAACCAAAAATGGTCTATAAATAAGTGGTTGTCTTATAAATTTTAAAAACTACACAAAATAGAAAGATCAATTATAGTTGAAGTGTTGTAGTGTCTATTATATGTAAATTGCTCGTATAGTAAAGTGCCTATCGTATCTTGTAGTTGAAGGTGTTGTATTCACGGGTTAATAGTTTGTCTTTTGTTTCGAGATAGTTATTTACGATATCTTGAACACGTAGAAGAAAACAATATTATCTTAAGAAAACAATGTGAAGTTGTTGGATTCAAATTAATTTTGTTTCTCATTTCCTTATTTTCCTATACTTTACTCCTACAAAAAACGAAATTATCCTCTATTAGGTTGATACATTCGTTTTTGTTATTTTTTTAAATTTTATTTGTGATTAATGAGTACATTCAAAATGATTGAAATTGTTTTACCAATATCGATGTAAAAAATTAAAATAAGGATAAAATTATATTAATTATATATATTAGATGAAAAATAATTTTAAATATAGTTTGATGTTATTTTTGTAGAAAAAATAAAAGTATAAATAGTCAATTTTTTTGTTGTTGTTATTATTTATAAATTGAAATCCTTTCAAATCCGACCGATCTGCATTGAAAAATTAGATCGGCCCAAATATATTTTGGGCTTCAAAGATGGGCCCAGAGACCAAGAGTTTGGGCCTCGTCAGCTCATTACGACTAAAGGAAGCAACACGACAGATCGATCCGTCCGTTTGGCGATAGTGAAAAATCAGAGCTTTCGCTTTGGCGAAGAAGAAAAATGGCTCCGAAACCCAAAGACAAGCCGAAGGCATCACCGTCTTCCCAGCCGCCTCCACCCATCGAAGATCAATTCACTTCTCTTAACAGATACATCCAGCGATCTGAATTCTCACAAGCCGTCAAAGTTGCAGATCAAAGTCGGTACTCTTCTTTTTTCCAACATTTTTCGTTCCATTTCTCTTTACTTCCTAATCTCACATCACTTGAATTATCTCTCAGTTCTTTCAATTGCTCCTGGTGACGAAGATGCCCTTCGATGCAAAATCGTAGCGTTGATCAAGGATGATAGAATCGATAATGCTCTTTCAGCTATTCAATCTTCTAAGAACGCTGATTTCAGCTTCTTCAAGGTAGATGGGATTTTAGGAATTACGTTGGCTGTTTTAAAAATTGATGAATTGAGTATTGTGGGGACAAATTATTTGTTGGATTATGTTTTTGAGGAACTTGGATCTTTTAGCCCATTTTTCGTGACTTCTTAAAATTATTTGATGCAGCTGAAAACAATAATCAAAAGAAAATGAAACTAATGAATAATTAAAAAAAATGCAACAACGTATTTATGGATTAAGAATGGTCGAAGGACACGTAACTTTTGCTTTCATCTTGTTCTGTTTTTTATTTTGTGGAGCTTAACGGTTTACAAATTGTAATGTTGTTGGGAATGTTGAGCCTTTAGACTTAATTAACTTGAATGAAATTACGGTTGAGATTGTCTAGTGAAGATATAGCTTGAGTACCTAAGATTAACATCTTCGTTCAATGTTGTCTTCTTATTCACTTTAGATAGGCTTTTCAATCTGGATTGGTTGGCTTGCAGCTCTTAAAGTTCAGTAAAGAATAATAATGATTAAATTTTTGAGGATCCTTCTAGTAGATTACATGACGGTTGTTGGTTTGATGCAAATTTGGAACGAACTCGCTAGTAAATGGAGATGTGAAACTAATGTCTTTTGTCAATCTGTTTCTGTTCTAGTTTATGTATTTCCTTTCCAAAATTAAGGAGTTTCAATTATCAGAGTTCTAAAAATCCCTCAATTACTTTTTAAGACCAAACTTGATTGATTCTTTTTATCTTCTTTCTTTAGATTCATGAATGTAAGTGTGCCCCCACACAACCAACTAACTCATTTTTCGCTGTTTACATTTCTTTTTAAAAATTAGGCATACTGCCTATACAGGCAAAATAAGTTAGATGAAGCTTTGAGTTCCTTGAGAGACCAAGAGAGAAACTCAATGACGATGCTACTGGAATCCCAGATCTTATATCGTTTAGGAAAAATGGATGCTTGCGTGGACACTTATCAGAAGCTCGCAAAATCAAAGATCGATTCATTAGAAATAAATTATGTTGCAGCTTTAACTGCAGCTGGGCGGGCCTCTGAAGTACAAGGAGCCATGGAGACTCTTAGGGTGAAAGCTACTAGTAGCTTTGAGTTGGCATACAATACTGCATGTTCCTTGGTTGACGTGAACAAGTATACAGATGCAGAACAACTGTTACTGTCAGCTCGAAGGTAATACGTTTATAAATATATAGGTTCATAAAAATAGTTCGTTTCTAGTTTTTTGGTGCTCAATGGTGGCATGATGAGGGTGTGTTTGGGAGTGATTTTGAGATGGTCAAAATCACATTTTTCTCTTGCCCAAATCACACTTCCTTCAAATGATGATGTTTGACATGAACTAAAATTGATTTTAGAAAAATATAAAGTCATTTAAATTGATTTTGGAGGAATTAGGTAATACGTGATTTTTGTTTCGTGATTTCTGGTCATTCACTCCCAAAATGGTTGCCTAATTCAGTTTTTGTGTAAAATATTGTTGGTTAGCCATTTGTGATTTTTTTTTTAATTCTAAATATTGGAACAAAAGATGATTGTTAATAAAACAAACAATTATATATGTTTTAAATTTTCTTTCAATATCTATATATTATATAGCAAGCATGCATATAAGAATTTAACAATAAAATAAATAGAAATAGATGGTTGCCATAATTATTTAGTTAAATAATTATTTCTCAAATCGAAAATACAATTACTAATTGGGTAACTCCAAATTAACTTTTGAAACACATAATGATTGAAAATCAATTCTAAAGATATGAAAATCACTTTTAAGAGTTTGTTACCAAATATGAATTTGATTGTTTAAAAATTAACTTTACAAAATCAATGGTACCTAAATCTCTTTTTCTAAAACCAACACCCTAACCATTACTCCCAAACACACCCTAAGTATTTGAATGTCAATTTACATATGTATTTAACACTGTTACTGTTGCTTGTTATTAGAAATGTTTTAAGTGGTTGTCTTGTTTCTCTGTTTTACTTGAAGTTCTCCATTTATCGGCAAAGTTATTTTTCCTTAAATTAACATTTTTGGTTATACTCTGCATGATTTTGTCAGAATTGGGCAAGAAACGCTCATGGAAGAGAATTTGCCTGATGAAGATATTGAGATTGAGCTAGCCCCAATAGCTGTCCAACTGGCATATTTGCAGCAGGTAACTTCACTGACAAAATGAATGCTTTTACTTTTCCTTGAGCACTTGAGGTATTCAATGATGTAATACCAATTTATCTATTACTCAGCTTCTTGGTCACACGTCAGAAGCCTCTGAAGCTTACAAAGACATCATTAATCGAGATTTGGCAGATGAATCTTCGCTTGCAGTGGCAGTGAACAATCTCATTGCATTGAAAGGTCCAAAAGATATTTCCGATGGCCTTAGAAAACTCGATAAGCTAAAGGAGAAAGATGCACCAAACTTCCAACTTGCTCGTGGACTTGAACCAAAGATTTCTCAAAAACAAAGGGAAACAATATATGCAAATCGTCTCCTTCTCCTTCTCCATGCTAATAAGATGGACCAGGTTTGTTTATATCTTGCATTTTCTTTAGAACTTCATAGTTCATACCTTTCTACAATTTTATGGATGTTTAAAAGTTTGAAATGAAATATTGATTAGTGGGAATAGAATTTCCTTATAGCTGCGTATTGATTATTCTTGTACATAAATTTTGTGGATTGCATCTGCTTGAAAAGCCCCTTTTACATGTTCCAGGCTCGAGAAATGGTTGCAACTATGGCAGATATGTTTCCAAACAGTGTGACCCCTGTTCTGCTTCAAGCGGCTGTATTAGTAAGAGAGAATAAAGCCGGGAAAGCTGAAGAAATTTTGGGTCAGTTTGCTGAAAATTTCCCAGACAAGTCAAAATTGGTTCTCCTAGCAAGGGCGCAGGTTGCTGCTGCTGCAGGCCATCCTCATATTGCATTCGAGTCCCTTACCAAAATACATGATATTCAACACATGCCTGCCACCATTGCTACACTTGTGTCTCTCAAAGAACGCGCTGGCGATGTTGATGGAGCTATTGTTGTGCTCGACTCTGCAGTCAAATGGTGGTCAAATGCCATGACTGAAGACAACAAGCTTGATGTTGTTTTGCAAGAAGCAGCTTCCTTCAAGCTGAAGCATGGTCGTGAAGAAGATGCAGCCAAATTATACGAAGAGCTTGTTAAAACTCATGGAAGTATAGAAGCATTGGCTGGATTGGTCAAGACAGTTGCTCGTGTGGATATTAAGAAGGCAGAAACTTACGAAAAGCAGTTGAAGCCATTACCGGGCTTGAAGGAGGTTGATGTGGAGAATCTTGAGAAGACTTCCGGAGCAAAACATGTCGAGAATGCTGCTGATCTTGGAGCATCTGATGCATACATGGTGGATAAAAACAAAACCAAATCAAAGAAAAAGAGAAAGAGAAAGCCAAGATATCCTAAAGGATTTGATCCTGCAAATCCAGGTCCTCCCCCAGATCCAGAAAGGTGGCTTCCCAGGAGAGAGAGATCAAGCTATAGACCGAAGCGAAAAGATAAGCGAGCTGCCCAGGTGAGAGGTTCTCAAGGTGCAGTGGTTAGAGAAAAACATGAAACTAGTGTATCTGGTGGCAGTTCCAACAATGCAAATTCAAAATCTAACCAAGCAACAAGCTCGAAAGGGACCAACCAAAACACGGGTTCTGAACAATCTAAGCCTTCGTCAAAGTCTTCAAAAAAGAAGTCTAGGAATTAAACTAAGAAATCCAGGTTCAAATTTTGGGGTTCTGTTTTCTTGGAGAATCTGGTATTTGAACAATTTATGTTATATGTTTTAGTGAGCATTCTAAATACTCTTTCACCACATCAGCATCAGTTCTCTTTGAATTAAGATATTAACGATTTTAACAGTGCAATTCAAAATTATAATGAGACCACATCAATTCTGTAGTTTTGAGTTAATGTTATTCTCATAATGTTGCTTGAATTGTTAGACAAGATTTCCATGGAAGTTTCAGCTAGAATTACTTGAAGGAAGCTTCGTAGCTTGCATGTGGAGGAGATGCTTCTTCGTGCAATACAAGAAAGAAAAGGTCTGACTTGACTCCCAAGTTGCGACTGAGAAAGCTTTCAGCTAATTAATTATATATTAACTGATAATTACATTATGTTTTCTTTTTAAGCCATGTGATCTCACATCGAACCTTAGATCTCGAGGTTAATAGTATAACTTTATATTAGTTGAGCTATACTTGTGTTGATTTTTATGGCTATCAATGCTTGAGACAGTTTAGTCTATTCAAAGTTCTTTGGGGTGTTTTTGAGTCCTTAACTTCGAGTGAGTGGAGTGAGCTACTATTTGAACCGTGGTGTTGTCAACTATTGTGCTTACCATAAATATTTGACTATTTGTTACCGTTTTACTATTTCATACTCGTCATCCATTTTGTTATCGTGCTTACTATTTTTAATCCAAACTAAAATAGTATGGACTTCAAACACCACAAGTTCTTCGGCTTACGGATGATTCGTTACTTTAATTAAAGAAGGAAGGTTGGGATTTGACTAAATAATTAAAAACTTTGTTTGAATTGAAATTTGATTGGAGAAAATTGAAGGGAGATGAGAAAATGGGACCCTTTACCTACCTATTGGATTTGCTAGGGAAAGGATTGAGCAAATACCAATGAAACTATGCCAATCTTATCCTCCAAGTTATCCCAACAGAATCTCTCCCTATATTTATTAATAAATAACCAACTTTTCTTACCCAACTAAATTTGGTTTTTTCCAATTTACTTGAATTTTTCCAATTAATTGTTTTTGCCATTTTACACAACTACCCTTTTCATCCATCTTTCCCCCATTCATAATTTGCTACATATATATATATATATAATATATATATATATACACACACAATAATGCTATATATGTAAGGAAGCTTAAAAGTCCACAATGTTATTCAATCTTGCAAAATTAAATAATGAAGTGTTAGGTAAAATTAAAACAATAATAACAATTAGAAAACTGGTAATTGATAATCACTCAATTATCACGAACATACCTCAACTAAATACAAGTAATTGGAACACAGATAAATGTAACAATGAATGTGTTTTCATCTATTTCTACTTTAAGATTATTCATAGAATTAACAAATCAGTGCACATGTGTATACGTACTCACGGTTATGTTAGTTTTTAGATGATAAAAACGAAAGAATAGTAAGAACTAAAATCAAAATATCATATTTCTAAAGTACAATAGATTAACACATTTTTTTTTAATTTATAAAAGATTATAAAACTGATTTATATTTACAAATTTTATTATAAGATATATTTTTCTAACCCTTAAATATTAGATTATACTGTAATTTTTTTGGGTTTAAATATCATTAATATATTTTAAAGTTTGTATAATTCTAGTCGGTATAAATTTTAAATTTATTTGTTTTATTAATGTTTATGAGTGACACTGTATTTATAAATATTTTGATTTATTTTGTTATATATTTTAGAAAAAAATTATTTATATATTTTCCAATTTAGGCGCGTGAGAGTCCGGAGAAAAAAAGTAGCGGTAAGCGCGTGGTTGACGGCAGTTAGAATTTGAAACTGAACCGAAACAAGAGGAGAATGGCCCACAAATTACTCCAAAGCAAAATGAGCCGTCAGATGAAAATCCAACGGTGTAATACCAACAAAGTATGAAGTGCGGATATAGAGGAGGAGGCGCCAATTAGGGCTCCGTCTCCCGCCACATTTAGGTTACCCTTAAACAGAATCCTCTCTTAGGTAACCGACACGTGTCCGTCTCACCGCTTTTTTCTTATTTTTCTAACTTTCTTATTATTTTTTTCCCCTTTTTCTTCTCCTTCTCCGTTTCACAATCTCCCCCCCCCCTCTCTCTCTCCCTCTAAAAGCTCGAATCTGCATCTTCTCTCTTTCTCTGGTTGAATTCTCCCATTCGTGATTAAAGCTTGCCGCAGCTTCAATTCATTTGCAGTTTTTCCAATTCAGTAAGCTACGTTTGTGGGGACATTCGATTCCGCCAGATTTTCCCTTT
This sequence comes from Cucumis cinereus, assembly GCA_037974625.1. NCBI lineage: Eukaryota > Viridiplantae > Streptophyta > Magnoliopsida > Cucurbitales > Cucurbitaceae > Cucumis > Cucumis cinereus. The sequence continues at coordinate 3,979,459 of JBBPDJ010000002.1, read as the reverse complement.
CCTTTTTTTTTTTCTTTGTATTTCTTAGGGTTTCATCTTTCTCTCTCTCTGTTACTCTCATATCTTCTTCCTCTCCTTTCTTTGTTTCTCTGCTTTTTGGATTTCCATTCTGGTTTTTTGTTCTTCTTGTTTTGTTTTGTTGATCTGAACAAAAAAAAAAAAAATCGAAAAAAATTGAAAAATAAAAATAAAAAAGATTGAGTCGTAGTTTGTATTTGTTCTTCTTTCTGGGTATATTTGATGTGGGTGCTTCCTTTTTAGTTCCCCTTTTGTTCTTTCACCTGTGATTCGATCTGGGTTTACCTTATAATCCGAGAGAACTCCGTGAAATTTTGGTGTGCTGTGTTTTTGTTTGCTATCCGAAATTGAGAGTTTTTTCCCCTCTTCTTGTAGGTGGGATCTCCTCTATTAGTTCTTTTTTCCCCTTTTTTCCCCTTTTGTACTTTTCCTTATAACAATAGAAACATTATTGGGTTAGGGTGTATTTGTAATGGCTTTGAATTTTTCACATCGACCGATTTTCCCCCCTCATCTTACGGAGGAGAATTTGGTTTCTTCGATGAACATTTCAAGTGGTTTTGTTGTCGATGGTGTTTCCGAGAGGAATTCTGATGTTTATGGGACGTCCTGGCTGATTAATCGGGAACTCGTGGATTGCCTTAATTTTTTAGAGGATACCTGCGAAGGGGGTGGGTCGCGAGATTGTGTACCGGGGGATGTTTTGGATCTCTTGCCTTCAGATCCATTTGGTATGGATATAAGTACCACTGTGACAGCGATCACAGGCTGGCTTGATGATTTGAATGTAGACTATGGTAGTGGATATGGGAGGGATGAGAGAGTCCCAGTTGATGGAAATTATGAGCTTTTTGCTGGATTGAACTATATTTGGAACAATGCTTTTAGGTTCCAGGCGTTTCCCCTTGGAAATGAAGCAATGCTTCATAGTACTGGTGAGCTGGGGGGGTTCGGTTTGTGGTCAGATGAGAGAAAAGGAGGTGGTGCATCCTGCCATTCTGATCCTGAATTACCATATCTTGAGGATACAGTTGAGACTCTTGGTATTGAACCTGAAATTTCTGGAGATGGGTTTAGTTCGTGGTCTGATGGGATAAAAGCAGTTGCTTTGTCCTGCCATTCTGATGCTGAATCAACATATCTTGTGGATACATTTCAGACTCTTGGCATTGAACCTGAAATGTCTGGAGATGGATTCAGTTCGTGGTCTGATGGGACAAAAGGAGGTGGTTTATCCAGCCATTCTGATCATGAATCACAATATCTTGTGGATACATTTCAGACTCTTGGTATTGAACCTGAATCTGGTGATGGATTCAGTTCGTGGTCTGATGGGATAAAAACAGGTGGTTTATCCTGCCATACTGAACCTCAATCATCATATGTTGTGGATACAATTCAGACATTTGGTATGGAACATGATATTTCTGGAGGGGGATTCAGTGCGTGGTCTGATGGAAGAAAAGCAGGTGCTGTATCCTTCCATACTGATCCTCGATCATCATATGCTGTGGACACAATTCAGACTCTTGATATCCAACCTGCAATTTCTGGAGGGGGATTCGGTGTGTGGTCTGATGGGATGGAAGCAGGTGGTGTGTCCTGCCTTACTGAACCTGAATCACCCCCATATGTTGTGGATACAATTCAGACTTTTGGTGTTGAATCTGAATTTTCTGGAGGGGGATTCAGTGTGTGGTCTGATGGGAGAAAGACAGGTGGTCTATCCTGCCATACTGATCCTCAATCATCATATTTTATGGATTCAATTCATACTCATACTATTGAATCTGCATTTTCTGGCGGGGTCTTCGTTACATGGTCTGACGGTAGAAAATCTGGTGTCATATCCTATTTTACTGATCCAGAATCACCACCATATTTTGTGGATACATGTCAGACTCTTGGTACTGAACCTGAAACGTCTGGGGTGCAACCTGTAGTTCTTCATGAGGGGGACTGTGTCTCATTTGATGCACGTGGGCCTCCTCATGCAGCTTTTAGTTTTGTGCTTGGTTATCTTGGCACGCGGGAACTTCTTGTTGTTGAATCAGTTTGCAAGTCCCTGCAGTCAACTGCAGAAGGGGACCCTTTCTTTTGGAGAAACATTAACATATGTGGAAAGCCGGATGTGAAAATTACAGACGAAGTTCTTTTGAGATTGACTAGCAAGGCTCAAGGTGGTCTAGAAAGTCTGAGCCTTGTAAACTGCGTAATGATAAGTGATGATGGTCTTAACAAGGTGCTTCTCAATAATCCTAAGGTCACGAAGGTAGGGAATACAGTTTTGCACTATTACTGTACAAAAACTTCCTTTTTAATTTTCATGTTTCATAAAAAAATATCAAGTTCAAATGGTCGTTAGATTTTAATTTTACTTCTTTCTCTAGTTGTGTGTTCCAGGATGCACAAGACTCACCATTGGAGGCATTGTTGATAATTTGAAGGCCTTCAAATCGAGAGGTGGACCAGGAATAAAACATTTAAGTATAGCAGGAATATACGGAGTAACAGAAGTGCATTATAAAGAGTTGGAGAAGCTGTTAGTAGGTATTGAGAACTTAACTCACCTAGATACTTGTCAGCCTCGATTCTATCGAGGAGGTGAACCTCGTTTTCCGTCAACCGATGGTACACGTGCCATTGACATAGAAAGATGTCCAAAATGTATGAATATGAGGATTGTTTATGACTGCCCGGTGGTTGGCTGCAAGGGAATAAAAGAAGGTGACACTGACCCTGACACCAACACGCCGAGATGCAGGGCATGTACCATTTGTATACCTCGGTGCAACTGGTGTGGACGCTGCATCGATGAGACAGTACATGAGGAGACATTTTGTCTGGACTTGCGTTGCATTGATTGTGGCAAGGAGATATCGAAATGTGAATAAGAGGGAGGAATGCGAACCGGGGTTCTTCCATCCTTGCTGAATCTTGCTTCTTGGTTAAAATATTATATGTGCATATAAGTTACAATTTTCAGATAGGTTCTCGCTAGAAATCCATTTTGAACAGCCAATGATCATAGAATTGACTGGCATTATCAATCCTAAGGTTGGATCTTTTTAGACTTTGAATGAAGCCAAAGAAAAAAAGAAAAAGAAAAAGAAAAAAAAAAGGAAAAAGCTCCAAGTATCATCTTGTTGCCATGGTTCTGGAAATTACTTTCAATTGTTGAATTTGCATCTCAGATTTAAAATCATCTTGTCGTCGTCTCTCCGTGTTCTTCATCAAGCTCTACTGGAAACTTGCCTGTTGAAGACTATCATCATCCATGCACACAAATTAGAATGTTCATCAACTGTTGATGAAGTCGGGAGAGAAGGTGTCTTTTTTCTATAGCATTTGATCGCCTTTATTATTCATTACCGTCCTGTTTCTTGTCATTGTGGTGGTTCTTCAGTATGTCGAAGTTATGCTATTTGTGTCAAACAGTTCATGTTATGCTATGTTCCTCCCCTCTCTCTTTAACTTCTAGGAACTTGTTGGTCTTACGACTTAGATGTCGTATTTTTTACTTCTATTATGTTGTTGGGATGTTTCAATGATGAAATAAATATGAAGTCGAACATTCCTGTAAAGTTCAATTCCTCGAATTTCCGTTGGGATTCTTCATCTACTCTTTGGTTGTTCAATAGTTGTAGATTTGTACAACTTCTTTGACATTTATCTTACTTTATTAATTTTATTTAGCACGTTGGAATATGATTTAGACTAAATAATATGAAAACAATTCGAGTTATGTTCGGTTTGATTCAAATTTCTTACGTCTTGGTTGAAAATAATATTAAATGGAGTTATATTATTTTTTTTATTAATAATGTTAGAACTTTACTGGTACTTGTGTACATTAAATTTCAGAATTGTGCTTATTTAATGACAGCAAATTGTGCTTATTTTTCGAAAAGCATACAGGCATGTACCATAAACAAATTATGATACAAGAAACAGAACTTCATTGTCTATGAGATGAAATCTAAGGACCTTTTTTGTACATAGTTCATAAGTTATATCAGTATAAGAAACTACTTTCTTTTTTCCAATGATTATCTTTCCGTTTAGAGAAACAAAACCTCATTGATTTTGGATGAAATCTAAGAAACTACTCCTTTTTGGACATATTTTGTAAGTATGGTACAAAATTGTTCATCAAGGAGACATCTATTTGTTTTTTTTATCCTAAATCCCCTCAATAATAATTTTGTTTGGAAGAAGTAGAATAAACAGAAGCATAATTAAGCAATGTATTATATCGAATATATTTGTATTTGTCTCTGGTAAATTTACCAATGGCAATAGTCATAGTGATCCTCCTATTCATCTAACTTCAACTATTTTGGAACATCTCATAGCATTTTTTAGGCCCTTCGAGTCTATAATTTATCTATGATATATTAGAATTTATTGGATGCTGAGTTTGGAAGAAGAAAGAAAACAGGAGAATAATTTAGTAATGTAATAATAGTATATCAGAATTCATTGGATGGATGCTGAGTTTGGGAAAACCAGAATCATTTTTATGCTCATTTCCTGACTTTTGTCATTCCATTCACAAAGCTTAACCACAACAAATAGAAAGAAAGTACAACTAGGGAAAAGGGATTTTTTCAAGATTTGTCAGATTTCTTTCGCAAGTCCTTCATCCACTTGAACCCCAAGATTGTCTTCCTAAATTTGCCCTTGTCTGAAGATCCATCTTTGTTGTTCTTCTTCTTCTCATTTTCCGATGAAGATGATGGTGGAGGGTCAGGGTTGTAATCCCATTGATCTGCCCATGACAGACCACCGTCTAAACCCATTTTTCTTTTTCTCTTCCTTTTCTCTCTCAGCAACTTTCTCTTGGTTTTCACATCTAACTTTTGGAATTTTCAAATTAAATTTACTTGCAAAGTTTCTAATTTTGGATAAATTGTTAATTTTAGAGAACAGAATTCTTTGGTTTGACCGAAGAATTTGGATAAACTGAGTGGATCAAGACTTGGTCCACTCTTGGTTCTTAAAGATACACAACAACAACAGCCTTGTTCTTGTAGAAAATATGTTTTCTTTGTAAAGAAACAATAACAATCCTCAACCATTTCATTTAAGGTGGAATTCTAATGGAACCCACAAAACAACATTGTTCGTTCAGACGTTAGAGTACATACAAAATGTGAATAAATGATTCACCATGCCACCTTGAAAAGAGCGAGATCAGGTTGGAAATCAACAAGTTGAAGAAAATGGAGTTTATTTTTTGTGTTTACTCGTCGTCACAGTCATCATCATTCTTGTAAGAAACAAGAGTGTCCACTTTGTGAATCTGCAATACACACCATTTATAAGTTTAATTATTTGCTTGCAGTGGAGATTAGTTGAACAAATAAGTTTGATATTATTCTTGCACGAAATCCCATTCTCTCACCTTTGTGTCAAAAGAATGCAGCTTCACCATTTGTGGATTAGCAATCAGTTTAGGGTCACTCTCCATCCAAGTAAATGGAACTGCAAGATCTTTATCAGTATATGCTAACACATCGAATACACCTGAGACAACAAAACATCAAAGAACTTGAGCATCGTGGATCATACCGTCAAAAAGTAAAAGAGCTCACACATCGAGATTATCTTCTAAAACACTCGCAAATCATTCTAAACTAATGGTATGATTTGAACTAAATCCCATAAGAAAGAAACACCTATGCCAAGCAATTCAAGCTATGTTCAAATCAGCTATAGAATGTAACGATTACATATTGGAACTTATATGACATCCCACTGATTCATAAACTCAGCCTTAAAAACATAAGCTTTCACGTGTCAGTCAAACTAATGCTAACACAATATGGCTTCATCATCTAGGCAGGGCAAGTGATGATTGAAGCAAAACTTACAGAGTTGTGTATAACAATTTCATAATGGAAACTAGGCATCTCTTATGGACTCATAACACGGCTAAACAATATCACATTATGTTACACCAATCCCTAAAAAAAATATAAACTTTGCCAACACTTACAGGGTTCATCTAGGCAGGGCAAGTAGGTGATGCTTGAAGCAATCTGTCTCATAATTGCTTGGATCTCCCTCATTATTTCTTTATCACTCTTTTCCCTTGACACACTACAACAATGTCATCGAATCAATAAAAACTCCAGAAATTTAGGAAAAGGAAAATAGAAGTGTTTCGTTGAATTTGTTACCCTTGCTCGACCACCTCTCCGTCAGTTTCGATTCTGAAATTCCACCTCTCAAGGACCTCATTGTTGGATTTGCTCATTATAACCAGCACAACCCTTTGTAACTTCCCAGCTTCCAGCCATTCTAAAACCAATTTCACAATTCAAAAACATACCAATAAATACAGTTATCAAGAAAGTATAAATCACACTACAATCTGATCTACTGCAAGAGAAAAACGAAAAAAAAAATACAATTCTGAACTGTTGGAAGTTACAAATCTTTCATTCATAGAAAGGGAACTAACCAGAAAGCTGAGCAGTTAGATTAGAAATGAAGGTCTTAACACCTTCATCTTGAGTAAGCAACATAGGAAGTCCATATTTCTTAACTCTAACAAAACTTTCCTCCGGATAAAGCCCACGATTGTAAAGGATGCTACACAGTTACAATCACATCGCTTGTAAGTGACAAAATCCATATTTACATGATCAAAAGAAAAAAATATGAATAGAGATAGAACACCCAGTATTCATACCTATTCGCAGCATACCCTAATCGGGGAATTTCAAGAAAACAAAAAGGAAAAAATCAGCCAAGGATATTCATCAATCATCAACCAAATTAAACAGAAAATTGCAACAAATATACCGAAGAACTCGCTGACAATTGCCGCAGAACCACGAAGAGTGATTATATCTTTGGTCGCTGTTTTCGAAGCCATTCCAAATCTTCAACCTGAAAGAAATCCCCAAAAGTTCTTGGATTGAGCGGATTTAGGGTTTCTAATCGAAACAGGAAGAAACCAAATTTGAAAGAAAAATTGGACTCGGTGAATCAAGAAATCAAATGGACAAAGAGAGAAACGAGTGGATCTGAGGAAATTTGACGACTTTGAAATGCAGAAAGTGATTAAAAGTAAAAGACGGAGGGTTCGTCTCCAAGAGAACCTTGAGTGGAAAGGCAACGGCTCTTTCCAACGGTAGCATTTTTCAAATTTACGCCGTTATGTACCGTTAGTGCCTTAACGGTCGGAAGTTGGGTCCGGAGCCTGCTCCGTATATATATATATTATATGACATCACTATCCCTTATATTAGGGTAAATATCAATTTACATTTAAATTTTGAAAATTATATCAATTTAAACTCTACCAAGAAAATCTATTTATATCCTTTTTGAAGCTTAAACATTTGTAAAAATTATAAGAAGAATTTTTTTAAATAAAATTCTATTCGAAGATAAAATATAACACTCATCGAATGAAAAATTATTATAAATGATAAAATTGTTAGAAATATTTATAAAATATAGCAAATTTTAGATTTTAGTAATGATAGACTTTTATTAATTTCTATCAATATCTATATAGAATTTGATATTTTTCTATATTTTAAAGTGCTCATTTCAAATGTCTAATAATCGGATAAAATAGAAAACTAATAATATTAAAGTTGAAAAATTACTAAAGGAGTATATAAATTGGAGATTAATTTATATTTAAATTTATAGCATATTTATGACATGGATGTTGAGATGGCCGAGTTGGTCTAAGGCGCCAGATTAAGGTTCTGGTCCGAAAGGGCGTGGGTTCAAATCCCACTCTCAACACTTCAACAAGTGCTTCATTTTTTTCACTGAGTATTATGTCACCAAAACAATGGAAAAGGGAAATAGATCTTAACTTTACCTTAATTTTTTTTTATTTCATTAAGTAACATTCCAAACTTAGATAAATTCACAACTTTTTAATTATGAATTTACAGAAAATTAATAGATAACTAAAATTGCAATATTTAACTAAATCTATCGAGGGCGAAATTCAAAGGTTTAAAAATGAAATCAATAATTAAACACATCTTCCACCACCAAATCTATTGTTTTGTTATCTACTTTTTTTTACCCGTATTTTAAAAATCCTAACTCAAAATTTAAAAACTGAAAAAAAAAAAGTAGGTTTTAAAAAATTATTTTGTTTTTGGAACATTTTTACTCAAGGTTGATATAAACATGGAGACAAAGACATAAATTTTAAAAATCAAAAGAAAAGTTGAAATAAGAAAAGAGGAAGGTTGGAAATGGGTGTTTGATTTGCAGGTGGGGGGAGATAAAGGAAATGTGAAAGTGACATTATCTTTTTCATTTTTCATCCCAATAATTATGGGTATGGAGTTAATTCTCATTGATGGAGCTGACAGACATGCATTTGCAAAATGGGTTCACATGATCACCAGAGCTCAAGCTTTGGTATTACTCCACAAAACCCAACATTGTTCCAAGGAATTAACCTTCAGAACTAACCTACATACACTGATCTTTGTAACAACAGTGGATGGATGAGATGAGATGGATTTGAATGGGTACATGCAGAAGGTTGCAGAGTTTGATTGAGCAGCCTATGTACAGGGAGGGAGCTAGGGAAAACATTATTATTTGTTTAGATGATGGGCAAATTGCACACAGCTAGATATATCAAACTGCTTATATAGGGTCAACAATTCGTCAACTAACAGACTTGAGACTCATCATCGATCTCAACCAGATAGCATATCCAACAACACTACCTTTCGTCTATAACAATAGGGTTTTATGGGTAATTAGGTAGAAACTGAGGTGACAACAAATATGCATGCATGGCTCCCACATTTTGAAGAACAAATAAAACAAAATTATTATATATATATATATATTCACCCTAATAAGAATGGTGAAACAAAGTTTGTAAGAATAGATATGGGGTAAAAGTAAAAAGTTAAAAGATATATATTGTGGTGAAAAATGAAAGAATTTGAGAGAAGAGACACGAGCAATGTGCAGTGTTTTTGTCATTTAAGATAAAAATAGGAAATATGGCATAATGAGTTTATGTCAGAAATGTTTTTTTTTTTTTAACAAAATATGTAAGAGAGAATGTGTTGTTTGGGAAAGAGATCACTAAGTTTCAAGACCTTCTTCAAATATGTCTGTTCCCAAGAATACATTTTCAAGACTCTAATGTTCTTTTGAGTCTCTGATGTCAATTTGATTCTCGAGTCTTTTGCATCCATTATCTTTGAGTGTAGGTTTTCTTGAACATTAGCCAAAGGTGTATTGCTCACCATTATAAATATTGTGGCTAAAAGAGCAGTAATGGAAGGAGCGGCTCCAAGATTACTATAAAGGATGACAAGGGCAAGGACTAATGGGAAGCAACCAAATGTTGTGAATGTACCAAGAGAATTCTCCAATTCTTTCAACATCCACATTTATTAGATTTATGATTTTACGGTTACTTGGAATGTAATTTGACTCCATAATCCAGGACTGATGAAACCACCACCATCTTCAGAAGAACAATCATTGTCTTTTTGAAATAATGACTTCTCAAGATCGTTGTGTTTCTTGGAATAGTTAACCGTCAGTGCAGTACAACAGATAACGAAAGACAAAGTGAATGAAGCAAAATCTACAGCAGTAGCTTTTGGAAGAAAATGAGGAAACTCCATAGATTTCAAGTGGGTTAACAGGTATGTGAACATTCACAAGCTTTCTAACAATAGCTGATGAGATAGATACAGAACATTAGTAGTTTGTTTAGGTGTTAATTATAGTCTTCTTATTACACCTTTTTCTTTCTTAATGTAATTGGAAGTGTGTTTAATTTCATCATTAATTTAATGTATTACTGAACTCCTGCCTGCATAACAAAAGTTCTAAACCTCCTCAAAATGTTAGATTAATAATTATGGAAATAATTTGCATGAAACATAAATATAGTTTGCTTTTTATTATTATTATTATTATTATTATTATTATTATTATTCTTAAAAAAATCTAAACGTTAAACTAATAAAATAGATTATTAAAAATGATGCAGGACGGATATTAAAAAAAAAAATCATAACAAATAGTCTATATTGATTTACTCATAAAAGTTTAGAAGTTTATAATTAATAAAATTATTAGTCTCACATAATGTTTATCAAAATAAAGTATAGCACATGAATACATTTATTAAAATTTAAAGTTTAAATTGATAAATTTATTATTTTAGGGTTTTAAAATTTAAATGGATCTTCAACTATACCTAAGCTATGTGTATGTGAACTTTCAATTTAAACAAATTTTAAATCTAAACCTTCCATTATAATTATAAGAGGTAAGTTCAATTATTATTAGAGGAAAAAATACTCTTGAAATTGTAGGTAATTAAAATTTCATTTTTTGCTTTACATTATAACTATTTATATTTTGTTCTAAGCTTTGAAATAAAATAAAATTTCATAATTTTATTTATACATATAATTTAATGAATTAAATAATTGAACTTTCTCCTTGACTAATAAAAACAAAAAAAAAAAAAAAAAAAAAGGTTTGGTTTTGGAGATCCACAAATTGGAAACATCTTTGACCTCAGTCAACGCAACATTATTATTGTTAATATTTATTGACCACTTGCGGTGGAATTTTTTGGCCGACAAACGGCGGCCGGAGACGGTGGAATTTTCGTTGTGGCGGAGAAATTTCGTTGAACCATCTTAGTCACGTGGTGGTTGATGTGTAAAGAAACATTATTATTTTTTAATTTTTAACAAAAATATCCATAAAACATTATCCTCTTCTTTTGTCTGCCACCTTTGTTTCATTGTATCCTTCCCTTTAATTTCACATTTCAACTTTCAATTTCTTTTTTTTCTTTTTTCTTTTTATCCTTTTCACTATAATGGCTTAAATTATTTTGTTTAATCTAATATATAAATTTTATATTTTTAAATGTAGTTTCCGTATCATCGAGATTGATTTTGAAGTGTGATGTTGTAAATGTCACAAGTGATTTTAAAATCACTTGTAATTGTCAATATTAAATTAGATCCTTAAAATTGTAAACAGTGCGAACGAACTATAAGATCGTGTGGTATGGTATTATTCACTTTCGGCATAAACCATCGTAACTTTGTTTTTTTGTACCATCTTAAAGACCGCATACCAATTGAGACAATTATCCTCACTTATCTACTCATGATCACTTCCTTCTTTAACCAATTTGAGATCTTGTTTGCACTCCTAATAGGAATATCTTTTGATTAACATGAGATGAATTTTTTTCTTATCCTACTAAGTTATAGTCAAGTCTGATTGTCAGAGTGAGCATAACTCAATTGTAATAACAGAAACTTCGTTCCAGATCGATCATAAAAGGTTTGTAGTCTTCCCTTGCACAGTGGTTGTACTTGAGAAAAAAATTCTAATTGTATACATGATTAATCAGTACTGCTTGTTTAACTCCAACAACTTTTTTCTAATTAACAACTTGATATACAATTGCTTTTAATTTAAAAGTTTGGTAATTTTATAAGGTTGATTAAATGGAAAATTTGAAAGTGTGACAAAAGCCATCCTTATAGTTTAGGTGTATGGATAAATTTGACTAACCTTATACATATATATATATATAAACAATAATAATAAAGGTTTGTTAAAAAGAACTTTTGAAAATAAAAGCACTAAAAACCCAAACGCATCATGGAACAGTATAACACGTGGAATAAGGTGGGTGGCGTGAGCGTGAAACAGCTGGGTGACATGGCTGCATTGTCACATCAGTAGTGTTAAAAGTTCCGATGATAAATCCATCAATCTAATTCCACGTGTGAGATTTCAATTGCGTCGTGAATACATTTGAGTTGAGTTAGGTTTAAATAAATGAAAATTTTATGCATTTGTTTGATTTATGGATTTTTATCTAAAATAATCCGAACTAATCCAAAATTACTGTTAATTTAGCTTATAAATTATAATACAATTATATATACATATTTTTTTTTGTTTTATTTTTTATTTCATTTCATTATTTTTTGAATAATTTCTTCTCCAACAACTTTTTAAAATAGTTTTTAACATTTGATAAAAAAAAGGTTTCATTATATAAATTAAAATTGGATGGTTAATTTCATTCGATGAATTAAAATAATTAAATCAAAATTTGATGTATTAACGTTTTACTTTTTTTTAGCATAAAAATTAAAATCAATAACCTAAATAATCTAAAACTAGCTCAACTTAAATGTTTCTCAATTGAGTTGACTTTATTACAGTTTAATGAGGTTGAATAAACATATACAACTCAAACGATTGGATTACATCTAAGAAATTATTCAATCCGGCCAATACATATTACTCACATTTATAACTTAAAAATTATTAAATAATATATTTATTTAATTAATTTGATGACCCTAAAATATTAAGAAAAAAATTTGATGGGAATATAGAAAATTCTCCATACTAAGATAATATAGGAAACTTTCTAGGAAGGTGACCATGGGATCATGAGATAGGCTGGCCACGTCATCATCAAAGTGGATTTAAACTATTTTTTTTAAAAAAAAAAGGAGAAAAAAAAACAAAATTGGAAAAGATTCGTTTATGGATTTTTAAGGATAATGGGGGGAATAATGAAGAATGTAGGAAAATGCATATGGCATATGGCATATGGCATATACATAGTACATTGTCACTTGTCACACTAGTCGTTTTCATCAACAAAACCAAACATATAAAGAATATTGTATTAATTAAAGCACTTAATACAAAAAACAAAATCTTAAAGAGTGAGACTTTTTCCTAAAGTTAAAATTGGTACCCCTACCCCATATATCTATCTCGTGCCATCTTCACCTCCTTAATTCCATTTTCGATCTTTACATCATCTAATGTAACGTTTGTAAAAAATGTCGACATTATTGCTAAGGATGGACGTGATTTTTATAAGAATATGATAAATATTGTTGATAGACTTTCATCGGTGTCTATTAGTGTTTATCAATATTTATCATTGATAAATTCTGAAATTTTACTGAAAATTTATTTCAAATGTCAAAACTACTGAAAATATTACAGTATAATCTATGATAAATTACTACTACTATTATCTATGTTTATATGTATTATGATATACACAAATAGTAATCTATCACGATTTATCATAAATAGACAATAATATTTTGTTATAATTATAAATAGTTTAAGCAACTTACTATATAACTAATTTATGAAAGCAATTTCTAGGAAAGTCTTGAAGTAATTAGTTACATATTGAATTAATTTCTAGGAGGGTCTTCTTCATTCTCTTTAGGTTACGTTTCAACTTTTAATACTCTATTTATTCCACACAATTGTTTTTCTATTTATCCATTTAATATTGGGACAACTCACGATGTTTATTCATTAACTAATTATTTTATTTTATTTTTTTACTTTTTACCAAATTTGCAAAACATAATTTTTGAAGACTTCTAATTTTTTTTATTAAATATTAAATTATGTCAAGGTCAAAATGGGGTGGGGAATTTATTTATCCTACTCCCATTTCCAAAATTGTTTGTTTGTTTGTGTATTTTAGTGATATTTCTTTTATAATATCAAAATATAATTAAACTTTATCTAATCTTAATATGGTTGAGACTCAAAAAAAAAAAAAAAAATTGAGTTCAAATTCTTGAATCAAATAATAGACAATATTACCGTTGACTTATTGATACAATGACCATTTTTTGGGTCACATTAAATTTTAGATTTTTTTTTACCCCTAAGGTATAAAACTTTAGATCTAAGACTCTAAGTTAATTATTATAGTATTTAATTATTATAGTGTATAAATTACAATAGTCTTGGAATATGTATTTTAGTTTAAGTTGTAATACTTAGTATTACTTAATTTATTATAGATTGTAAATAATTATAAATGTCACTATTAAGTTTAGAACCTCAAATATTTTAACGGAGAAATAATATAAATGATAAAATCAATAAAAATATTTATAAAATATAGCAACATTTTAAATACTTATAAAAAAAAGTCCATCGATATCCATCCGTGATAAATTTGAAATTTAGAGTTATAAGAAAAAAACATTAAAATAGTTGCACATGAAGGATGTTTTTTTTTTTCTTTCACAATGTCCACGAAGGATGTCGGATCTATTGGAATTGGTACACGTGTATCAAAATGTTTTTCCAAAAGTTAGTCTCAATTGAATTATTATATTAACAAAAATATGTGTCCAAGTTAAGTTCAAATACACTTTTTCTTTTAATAAATAAATAAATCAAATATAGTTTTTTTCAATAAAAAATAAACTGCAATATATTTTAATATTTTATTGATTTTTTTTAATCTTTTATTTTAAAATTCACTTTTGTAGTTCGAGTCAAAACAAGTTGCATCTTTTAACCTTTTTTTTTATTAAAACATATTTTCTTTTACATTAAACTTTTAAAACGGTGAAAATATAAATGAAACAGTCTGATTAAAGTCTACTCAAATTTTTTGTACTATGATTTATTTTGACGTAAAAATAAAAAGTAATATATTTTAACCTCTAAATAAATGCAAAGCTTAAAGAGTATATAAGTTTAAAAATATGTTTGATTATTTAATGAAAAATAAAATAAAATAATAATACAAGTAATTGGGTAAGTAAAAAGATATATATATATATATATATATATATATATAATGGAGTAGAAGCCAAAAAGGATAAGCTTTTGGTTTTAATAAATAAATAAAATAAAATAAAATTAAAATATAACAAAAGAGAAAGGTTGGAATTATGTGTTTGATTCTTTGTTTAGCTTTAATTAATCACATGTGGAAAGTTAAAATTCAAATTAATTTTTTAAAAATGTTCTTTACAATAGTTTAATTAATTAAAGTAGGTTTAGGTTTGTGTCTGCTTGACTCTTTGTTTCCATTTTAAGAAAGGCACAAGATTTATAAAATAAATAAATAAATAAATCCAACTTGCATTTAAAAAATTGTTTCTTTTTTTTTCTTATAATACAAGGGAACATGAATATCGAAAAAAATAAAATATTAAAATAAAATAAAATAATTCTCCAAAATTATCTACTATCTTCAATTTCTTTGAAATTTCAATTAATACGTGTATCTTATAAAGTCCACAAAATGCCACTATTTCTAGCCAACTTGACAAGCATGAGATGTATTACATAGACACTACGAATTAATATCTTCAAGACACATGTTAATGTAGATGGATGTAGAAGAAGTGACACATGACATTTTGAGACTAAGCATAATAAACATTTATTTAATAATATTTATATTATTTTGAATTTTATGATTTAAATACTTTGTATGAGAAGCAACTTTGTTTTATATTTTAAACATATGATTTAAAAGGAAAACGTGCGTGATTACACTATATTAAAAAAAAAGATTTCATTAATAATAAATATATTTTATTTATTACCACATGTTTTGAGATTTTTCGATATTAAGTTAATGTTTGAGAAAGAAAATTGGTCGTAACTGTTGTAATCTTAACATTAAAATGGTCAATTCATCTCGTAATTTAAATGGATAAGCGCATATTTCATATTATTGATTTTTTTTTTATGTTCAGAGAAAGAAATTGATTCTAAATTTATCAAACTTAATTCTAAATCTCAAATTTTCATTCAAGTACAAAATAAATATTACAAATCTAATCCTAAACCTTAAAAAATATTTCTATTTTAAATCTAACAAATTATTGTTATAATATTATGAAAGAAAAACCAATTTTTTATACCTTCAATGAATTCTAGAACATACGTAAAATATAAAATTGATAATGTTTTTTAAAAATAGACGTTTGAGCTAAACTAACAATTACAAATTAAGGAATTTTTAAAAAATAAAAAAAAAAACAAACTATTTACACCCCATTAAAAAATGGATAAAAAAAAAAGTTCATGTCACTCAATTTTTCTATAAAGTATTTTACTATTTTTAACAATTTTATAAAAAAAAAAATATGAATTTAAAAATGAATTTTTTTGGTGAAAATGAGTTTTTTTTTTTTTTTAATGGAGAAGCAAAGATTTTAATCCGAAGGTAGGGGCACGTGAGGCTCACGCATACAGCACACGCCAGCAGGTAGTGGGGCACGCACCGGGCCGGGTTGGCGACTCGGAGCCACTAGTCAGCCACACGACTAGAGTAATCCACGTGTCACTATATCATTGGAGCATGGAACACAATAACATTAAGGTGTCCGGGGGTCGGGACCAAATCACTCCTTTTACAAAGAATAAAGCTCTTATTCCTCAACTCCAAAAAGAAAAAAGAAAAAAAAAAAACTTTTAATTTAATTTTTTAATTTTACTTTTACTTCTGTGTTTAGTTGGATAAATTAGCTTGGAGTTTGACCGATTTTGAGTAAATAATGAATAATGGCCATTTTATTTATTAAGTTGTTGTTTTTAGGTAATAATAGTGGTTAGCTTACAATATTATTGCCAATATTAAACAATTTTTTTTTTTTAACTATTTCAATTCTAAAAATTGTGTTTATTTCCTTTTTTTTTTTAATAAGGGTTTTCACATTTTCTAATGAAAAAAAAATGGATTCTTAAACCAAATTACTAATATAAAAACATGATTTTCAAATAATGGAATGAAAAATGATAGATTGAAATCGACCAAAACTGGCCGACTAATAGACTTTTACTCTTCGATGGTTGAGGTTGGTTTGAACATTTACTAAATCAATCATAGTCGATTCAGTGGCAGTTTGGTTGAAAAATTGACTCCAACTGAACTCGAATGATGTTCACCCTTATTAAATACTACGGATCCGTTTCATAACCATTTCGTTTTTTGTTTTTAAAATAACGCTTATAAAAGTTTATCACACCTCTAAATTTCAAGCTTTGATTTAAAAAAAAAAAACCAATCCAACAATTTTTAAATTAAAAAATAGTTTTGAAAACTTATTTTTTCGTTTTTAAAATTTGACTAAGAATTCAACTATTTTACCGTCAAACTAAGCCCTGTTGTTTTGTTTCTGTTTTTTTAAACTTAAGCCAATATATACTACTTTCAGTTCCAACGGTCTTCCTTTGTTATCTATATTCTATTAATGGTTTAAAAACAAACAAAAAAAATAGTTACCAAAAAAAATGTTTATAGACTCAATTTTTAAAAATCAAATAGTTATCGAACAAAAAGTATTCAATACCATTTTTGTTCTTGACCAAATAAATAATATATATATATATATATATATATATATATATTTGTTTGTTTATTTATTGTGGGTATGTTTCACTTTTACTTAGTGGGACTATCAAATTTGGTGGACATATTTGCTTTTGCAACTAATTTTGAACTCTTTTTTTATTTTTGAATGTATTTTCTTATTTGATTTTATTTATTTATTTATTACTAACACTTTTTCTTTTTGTAGGTTTGAGTATTTTCATGGTTTACTTTAATGTGGTCCATTAACCATTCAACTGACCATTCATTTTTGTTATTTTTTACCTTTTGTTTTTATCTTCACTACCTTTCATATTTAATATTTTCTAACCATTTTATTATTTTCTAATTTCTATATACTTTACCCTTTTTTTCTATTATTTGTAAACTATTTGTGCTTCAAATCTATATATTTTCCATAAATTTTAAATTTAGTTTCTAAAATTAATTTCTATTAAAATTGATTAAAATATGGAATTTGTGCTTATTACTGATATCAATATATTTGTACTTATTACTGAGAATAATAATAATAAAGAGAAACCTTAGACAATTTGAATTATAAAAAACTAGAATTAAACAATATTTTAAATAGGATTAAAATGTTATTTTTGACTTATTTTTAAATAAGGAAAATTATTCAATTTAAAAATAATGACTAATTAATCCGACACAAAAAAGGAAAAAAAGAAGTATAATAAAATGGAGTCATGATGAGGACATCATTGGAATTACGAGTTCATATGGAAAATGTTTGTGCAATGGAGACTGAGGAAGAACTGTTGGGATGGGAAAGTTGTAAGTAAATATTATATTAGCGATTTCAATTATACTGAAAAGGATAGAGTTTGTGGAAGACGAAGACAAAGATTAGTCTGAAAAGTGACAGAAATTCCCTATTTTTATTTTTAAATTGCGATTCCAATTTTTAAGAACATGCTAATTGGCCACTGCGATAAATCCACCATGTTTTCATCAAATTTCATCTCACTTTTCGCCATTTTTGTAACACCCACGTGTTTCCATTTTCACGGGCTTCTTCTTCTTCTTCTCATTGATCTCCATGGATTTTGATTTCTCTTCCTCCCCTGTTTCTATCTGAACCCACATTTCGTGTTCTCAATTTACTCTGTCTCCTGCTTCTTATTCCATCTTCTTCTCAATGCGTCTTGTTTTCCAACTTTAACCACAGTTTCAATGGATATTCCTTCTGTTATCGTAAATTCTTTCTTTATTTTTGTATTCTCGATGTGGGTTTTGCTTCATTTGTGTAGACGAGAGGTAGAGAGTGAGTCCATTCAATCCAGAAACAGAGTGTTTCGAGAGTTTAAATGGGCAATCAACATTACTGTATTTTGTAATGTTGTTATTTCATTTTTCTTTTCTGGGTTTGTTGCGTTTGAGTACTTGAATCGTAGAATCGTTTTTTGGGAATCAGTCATTTCTGCTTTTACGTGGATTTTGGCTGCTGCGATTGCTTTTTATTGGAGAAATGGAATGTATCTTCAAGGCAAAAAATGGCCGTTGGTTCTTACTGTTTGGTGGATTTTCTCTTGTTTTTATGGGTTATGTGCTTCGATTATTTACCTGTTAACCCGCTTGAAATCTATGGAGTTTCCTCATTTTCTTCCAAAAGCTACTATTGTAGATTTTGCTTCATTCACTTTGTCTTTCATTATCTGTTGTACTGCACTGACGGTTAACTATTCCAAGAAACACAATGATCTTGAGAAGTCATTACTTCAAAAAGACAATGATTGTTCTTCTGAAGATGATGGTGGTTTCATCAGTCCTGGATTATGGAGTCGAATTACGTTCCAATGGTTGAATCCTCTCTTCAAAAGGGGGAGGAACCAGAAACTTGAATTAGCTCATGTTCCTCGTGTACCTCAATCTGAAACAGCTGAATATGCTTCCTCGCTGCTAGAAGAATCACTTCAGAGAAAGAAAGTCGAATGTTCTTCCTTGCCTAATGCTATAGTTTTAGCCACATGGAAATCCCTTGTCTTAACTGCAATTTTTGCAGGTAACTTTTCTTCCTTTCACTACTTGAATTCTTCTCTATGAACTGTAAAATCTGTCTTCTCTAATTTCTTTGTTCATAACTTTTATTAGGATTCAACACATTGGCATCCTTTATGGGGCCTTTACTAATCACCCACTTTGTGAATTATCTGTTGGGAAAAAGTGATGACTCAAGCAACCGTGATGGGTTGATTCTTGCATTCTTCTTCTTCTTTGCTAAAACAATGGAGTCTCTTACTCAAAGACAATGGTATTTTGGCACTCACCGTGCTGGTATTCAGGTAAGGGCAGCTCTTACAGTGATGATCTACAAGAAATCTATATCTATTAATGCTGCTGGTCCAAGTAACGGTAAAATCATAAATCTAATAAATGTGGATGTTGAAAGAATTGGAGACTTCTCTTGGTATATTCACAAGATTTGGTTGCTTCCCGTTCAAATCGCTCTAGCCCTTGTCATCCTTTACAGGAATCTTGGAGCTGCTCCTTCCATTACTGCTCTTTTAGCCACAATTTTTATAATGGTGAGCAATACACCTTTGGCTAATGTTCAAGAAAACCTACACTCAAAGATAATGGATGCAAAAGACTCGAGAATCAAATTGACATCAGAGACTCTAAAGAACATGAGAGTCTTGAAACTGCATTCTTGGGAACAGACATTTTTGAAGAAGGTCTTGAAACTTAGAGAAGTTGAAAGAAGCTGGTTGAAGAGATATCTCTATACATGCTCAGTTATAGCATTTCTCTTTTGGGTTTCACCAACTTTAGTTTCAGTATTTACTTTTGGCGCCTGTGTTATGATGAAAGTCCCCCTCACAGCAGGCACAGTTCTATCAGCCATTGCTACTTTTCGTATACTACAAGAACCAATTTATAACCTACCAGAGCTAATTTCCATGATTGCTCAAACAAAAGTTTCCCTTGACCGTATACAAGAGTTCATTCGAGAAGAAGATCAAAGGAAGCGGATTTATTATCCTCCTTCCAATGCATCAGACATCGCGATTGAAATGGAGGTGGGGGAGTATTCATGGGAAGCTAGTGACCAAAAATTTAAGAAACCAAATATAAAAGTTGCTGAGAAGATGCAAATACCAAAGGGTTACAAAGTTGCAGTTTGTGGATCAGTTGGTTCAGGAAAATCTAGCCTACTTTGTAGTATATTGGGCGAAATTCCACAGGTTTCAGGAACACCAATGAACGTACATGGAACTAAAGCTTATGTTCCCCAAAGTGCTTGGATCCAATCAGGCACTGTAAGAGAGAATGTACTATTTGGGAAAGAGATTGACAAACATTTGTATGAGGATGTGTTAGAAGCCTGTGCTTTGAATCAGGACATCAAGTTGTGGCTGGATGGAGATTGTTCTTTGTTGGGAGAGAGGGGGATGAACTTAAGTGGAGGGCAAAAACAGAGGGTTCAATTGGCAAGGGCTGTCTATAGTGATGCAGATGTTTACTTCCTGGATGATCCTTTTAGTGCTGTGGATGCATGTACTGGAACACATTTGTTCAAGGTAAGCATCATCTTTCTATTGTTCTTCTTTCCTGTTTCTTTTTATGTTATTTTAGTTCTATACTGAAATAGGATGGTGGTATTTATACTGAACTTTAATGATAATGCAGAGATGTCTTTTACAACTTCTGTCTGGTAAAACTGTGGTATATGCCACTCATCACTTGGAATTCATAGAAGCTGCAGATCTTGTTCTGGTTAGTACCTGAATTTTTCATTGTTTCCTATGGAGTATCACAAAGCAATGTCCCTGTTGCCTTATATTGCATTTGAATGGTTTTGTTTCCAGGTGATGAAAAATGGTCAAATTGTTCAATCAGGAAAGTATGCAGAATTAATGTCAGACTCAAACGGTGAACTTGCTAGGCACATTGCAGCTCATAGAAAATCACTAAATGGAGTTAAGCCATTCAAAGAAGATAAAACCCATCCTAAAAGACCATGTAAGACACATCAGATAGAAGTTCTAGATGAAAACTCTTCCCTATCCCTTGGAAATGGTAGCCACTCTGTGAGAACTCAAGAAGAGGAAACTCAAACTGGTCGTGTTAAATGGACTGTCTACTCAACCTTCATCACATCTGCTTACAAAGGAGCTCTTGTTCCTGTAATCCTTCTATGTCAAGTTTTGTTTCAAATCCTCCAGATGGGCAGTAATTACTGGATTTCTTGGGCAACAGAAGAAGAAGGGAAGGTCAGCAGAGAGCAGTTGTTAGGGATTTTCATTTTGATGTCCGGTGGGAGCTCCATCTTTATATTAGGCCGAGCCGTTTTGATGGCAACCATTGCTATTGTGACTGCACAACGAATGTTTCTTGGAATGGTGACATCTATATTTGCAGCACCTATTTCATTCTTTGATGCCAAACCTTCAAGCCAAATCCTCAACAGGGTTAGTACCTTGTTATTGCGTTTGTTATCTTCTCCTGTATTAAAATTTTTCATTGTGTCAATCAATAATTTTAACCCATTTTTCATCTTCTTTATGATGCAGGCTTCTACTGATCAAAGCACCTTGGATACAGATATTCCTTATAGATTAGGAGGATTGGCTTTTGCACTCATTCAGTTATTGAGTATCATCATTCTGATGTCCAAGGTCGCATGGCAAGTTTTTCCCCTCTTTCTTGTCGTCCTTGCTATCTCTATATGGTATCAGGCAAGAACATACATCCCACTCTTTGTTTGTAATATTCTTTTCATTATTAAACAAAAAGTATGAAGTTACCATTCCTTGAATTTGATTATCAGTACCATCACATGAATGTGACACACGCTTTGATCAAATCCTGTAAACTTTTATCATATACTATTAGTTTTTCAAATATGATTTATCAACAGCAAGTGGTTCTAGTATTTTATTCCTTAAGTAATCAGGTTTAGTGTCTTAAAATATTTTTGTTAGATGATATAATATTAAATTTACCTTCACCAATCAATTTAAGCTTTTGGGTTAATCGACGATTTAACATAGTATCAAAGCAGGTAGTCAAGAGATCTTATTTTCACTTGTTGGGTTTTCTATATATTTCAAACTTATAAGTGAAAGAAGTGTTAGATGATATAAAATTAAATTATCTTCATCTATCGACTTAATTTTTGTGTCAATTCTTGATTTAACAACTTTCAATTCCTTTTACAGGGATATTACATCAGTACTGCAAGAGAACTAGCTAGAATGGTTGGGATTCGGAAGGCTCCAATTCTTCATCACTTTTCTGAAACAGTCGTTGGTGCAACTATTATCCGTTGTTTCAATCAAGAGGATCGTTTCTTGAAAAAAATACTGAACCTGGTTGATGACTATTCACGTGTGGTTTTCCATAATTCAACTTCAATGGAATGGTTGTGCCTTCGGATCAATTTTCTTTTCGACGTGGTCTTCTTTCTTGCTCTTATCATCTTAGTGACCCTTCCTAGAACAGCAATTGATCCAAGTAAGCTTTTCCAAACTTTTGTTATCTTCATCAATGCCAGTCATCCAAAACTGTCATTTGAGCAACTATTTCATTGTGACATTCCAATATTCCAAACCACATATCACCTAAGCAACTGGTTTATTTTACTACAGGCTTAGCAGGATTAGCAGCCACATATGGTTTGAACATGAATGTGCTTCAGGCTTGGGTTATATGGAATTTATGCAATGTTGAGAACAAAATGATATCTGTTGAGAGAATTCTTCAGTTTACTAACATCGCTGCTGAGGCGCCACCGGTTATCGAAAATTGTAGACCAATGCCAGAATGGCCAAAGGAGGGAAAGATAGAACTCGAGAACCTTCACGTCCAATACCGTGCTGATCTTCCAGTGGTTCTCAAAGGGATTACTTGTACCTTCCCAGAAAAGAAGAAAATTGGAGTTGTTGGCAGGACAGGAAGTGGAAAATCCACCTTAATCCAAGCACTTTTTAGAGTAGTAGAGCCTTCTGCAGGAAGAATTCTAATTGATGGAGTTGACATTTGCAAAATTGGTCTACATGACCTCAGGTCCAAGTTGGGTATTATTCCACAAGACCCTACATTGTTCCAAGGAACCATGAGAACTAACCTAGACCCTTTGCAACAACACACTGATCAAGAAATATGGGAGGTGAGATTTCAAGTGCTTCTCTTTTTTTCTTTTTTTCATGGAGAGTGAAAAGTTAACACGATATCGAAACTAACTTGATACTTCAGGTCCTTCACAAGTGTCGTTTTTCCGAGATCATCAGAACGGACCAGGCTGTTCTTGAAGCACCAGGTAGATGGGAGCACCCATTGTTTGTGAAGTGTTCTTTTTCCAGTTTAGTCTTTTTTTTATACTCAAAAGTTTTTTGTACTTGGCCTATAAATGATGCAGTGGCTGAAGATGGAGAGAATTGGAGTGTGGGACAGCGGCAACTTGTTTGCCTAGCCAGGGTGCTCCTCAAGAAACGTAGAATTCTTGTGTTGGATGAGGCAACAGCTTCCATTGATACTGCAACAGAAAATATAATTCAGGAAACAATAAGAGAGGAGACTAATGGTTGTACAGTCATTACTGTTGCTCATCGAATACCAACAATTATCGATAATGATTTAGTTTTGGTTCTTGATGAAGGCAAGTGAACTTCTTATTTAGCTAAAAGTTCTCTTACTTTTGTGGTAATAGTATCATTCTAATGCATCATTTTAACTTCTATAGGCAAGGTCATCGAGTACGATTCACCATCTCGATTACTTGAGAACAGTTCTTCTATGTTTTCAAAGTTGGTGGCAGAATTCTTGAGTAGATCATCCAATAGTCATGCACAATCTATGGGGACTTTTGTTGACACCGACGCTAACCGAATATGAACTTCATTGACTTTGATCAAACATAAAGATTGGAGAGGGGAACATTTGTTTGCTAATACTATGAGGAACTTGATTGACTTGCACACCAATAGCATAGGCTGAAGATCCTGTAAAGCAATAGATCCAAGCAAATACCACTGACAAGCTTTCTAACAATAGCTGATGAGATAGATACAGAACATTAGCAGTTGTTTAGGTGTTAATCATAGTCTTATTATTACACCTATTTCTTTCTTAATATAAGTGAAAGAGTGTTTCATTTCATCATTAATTTAATGTATTATTGAACTCCTGCCTGCATAACAAAAGTTTTATGCCACAGAGCAGTTAATGATATTACTTCATCTTTCCAAATTCCATTCTTCTTGGTCATCATATTCAAAAATGCTTCATTGATGGCTTGCATGGCATGGTGTGAAACATTGTTGTTTTTTTAAAAAAGAAAAACAAACATATTGACGTTTTTTTTTAAATATTTGGGTGTATATCGGGTTGTACCCATTTTTGTGCAGTCCTTTCAAGTGTCAAATCATAAATTGTCACATGACAGACTTTTTCCTCCTAAATAATGTATTTTTAATATTTTTTCCTCTGGAGTTAGAAGAAGTGCTTGAAGACGAGAGTCTAACCTAGACTACATATATTACTCATTGAAAATTAGGTTGTTGCCTTGACAAAAAATGCTTTCTTTATAGAATTATGAATACGTGCATTTTCATTGAGTACATATAAACTTTTGTTTTGTTTGTAGAATTAAGCAATACATAATGCACTCATCTCTATGCATCTACTTTTATCGCACACAAACAAAAAGAATTAAAATATTTAAAAAGAGACGTAAAGTAAACTTGCCATATGATAACAATAATTGAACAATTTAGTGGAATGTAACAAGATAGGTGCAGCAGGATGTACATAATTGTATAGAGAGTCCTTTTTAAAGGCGCAAATGAAGAATAGTCAAAAGTTAAAAAACTAATGAATTTTTATTTTGGTCTTTTGTTGATGTTACATTTTATGAAATTACACTTTAACCCTTCTTTCTTATTTCTCCAATAGTTTGCAACCATTGTTCATTCTTTTTTTTGTGATCTTATTTTTTTCGTTTCATATTCTTTCTTCTTTTTTCTAATTTATTCTTTCGTTTTTTCACTTCTTTCCTCCATACTTATGCTTGGTTTCTCTTCTCTCATGCGTTTTACTTCTTCTTTGTTTTCCAATTTCTTTTTTCGTTTTGCAATTTTTTCGAGTTTTGTGTGTCTGATGAAGAATGAGAAGAAGAAGCGAGAAAACGAGAGGTCAAAACAAAATGAAGAATCGGAACAAAGAAAAAAGTGAAAGAGAAAAAATTATAGTTGTGTTTGATGAGAAACTAGAACGATACCTAAAAAGAAAAACTAGAAAAAGAAGCTAGAAGAGGAAAATATCAAACGAATCGTAAAAAGGAGCTAGTACAAGAATGCGAGAAGGAAATTTTAAAGCGGTTTGAGAATGAGATGGTACTTTCACACACGCTATTGATAAAGCAAAAGACCATTTCTAAAAGAATTTAAAATGTTAGTCGGGACCCTAAAAAAAGAGTCAACCGTTGAATATCCCCAATTATTTTTATTTATTATTTTTTAATTCCAATGTTCGTCCTTGTAGAAGTCGGAGCACAAATTCCCGGAAACCTACTCTCATCCTTGCCGTCGCCGACTACTTGCTTCGAAGACTCATCGATCGGAAAAAACCCTAGTTTCTGAATTCGGTAGTTTGAAATTCATTCTGTAAAAAGAGTTGAAACTCTTATTTCAAATAATTCATTTCCTTTCCGTGTGATTAGCGAAGAACTCACACTTCCTTCACTCGCACTATTGTTCTCATTCTCTATGAATTCGTAATTACCTCTTTCATAGTTTCGTTTTGACGAATTATTGCAGCATAAGAAGAACCTGCATTACATTCCTTGAAAGTTCATTACGACTTCTCAGGTGTTCGGATTTTGTTGAATCAATTGTGGGCTATTGCTGATTTTCAATCCTAAGGCTTTTTTTTTTTTTTTTTTTTTTTTTTTGAAGATAAAAATTTCATTGTCAAGTTTTATTTGTTATCTTGGCTGCCAAAAAAAATATTTTCGTTTTTCTTTAGCT